>PVIA01004372.1:0-140297 GCA_004024845.1 Tonatia bakeri
ATTGTGCCGAGCACTTTAAACACATCATCTTATTAGATTCCTATGGCAAATTAGAAGGTCAGTTTTTATTCCAGTTGAGAAAACAAAAATTTAGGAACATTAAGGAACATGCCCAATGTCAGATAGCTAATAAGTAATGGAATCAGAATGAACCCAGTCAGTCTGATTTTTGACTTTAACCAGGAAGGGCAAAGTTAGATGAACAAAATCCAGCCCTTCAGCGCTGACAACTGTCAGAGAGTGTAGATCAACTTCCTTGGGAGGATTTCTTGCTCCCCGATTTAATTTCCCACATCACTATGGATACAGCCTAATAAAAATCTACCTATGTATTTGGATAATTATAGTAAGAATGACAAGACTTTGAATTACTTAGTACTCTGTTCTTAACCCCTATCTCTACACCTTGCACATAATAGATGCTTAATAAATGTTTGTGAAATGAATAAATACATGCCCCCTTTCCACTCTGGCTACTGCTGACAAACTTCAGACTGTTGTAGAGTTAGGCCCACGCACTGGTAATCTTTGCTTTGTGTACTTACTTTCTGGAACAGTAGACCTAGGGAAGAAGAAAAAAAAATTCTGTCTTTTCACATCCAATTGCCTTTGAGGAGCTGGGAAGAGAGCAATTCACACTCGATTATCTTAAGGCAGATAAATTAGCAGCGCCTGAATTGCTGGCAAGTCAGGAGCTAGACCTCTCTTCAGCCTGACTAGCCCGCTTTGTCTCAGCTCAGAGGCCATGCTTCCTCCCCTGCCAGTCTTGGCTCTCAGCCTCTTGTTAACTCTGGCCTTGGGCCAGACATTGCAATTTCAAGAACATGATTTTCTCCAACTTCTAGGCTTAGACAAGGTGCCTTCACCCCAGAAATTCCAACCTGTGCCTCATATCTTAAAGAAAATTTTCCACAATCAAGAAGCAGCAGCCACCATTGGGGTCCCACAAGACTTATGCTACGTAAAGGAGCTGGGAGTCCGGGGGAATGTACTTCGACTTCTGCCAGATCAAGGTAAGGGTACTGGAATATTTCCTACAGAAAAATCGGGCATTAGAGAGTGTGAGAAAGGAAGGAAGAAGTAACAGTGATTGCGGGCTCATAGAAGGCCTTGTGCTGGTATTTTATATACGTTATCTGATATAATCCCAACAACCTGAGAGGTAGGCTCAGACAGTAGATAACCTATAACGTATTTGAGATCAAACAGCTAGTGTGTGAAGAAAGTCAGGATTCAAAATACATTTTGTTTTATTTTGTTTGTTCTGTTTTTTTTTGAATCAATAGCTTTGTGCTGCAGTTTAGGCAGGACGGCTGAGAGTAGAATAAGGGCTCAGTAGTCTATTCTTTAGCCCACAATTTACACATCCTGGTGCCTTTGGGATGGCAAGCAGCAGACAAAAATTTTGAACTCAGTTTGCCCATGGATCCAGCTTCTCTTCTTCATGTCTCTCTTTCACTTGTGTTGGGTGGAGAAGGCTATTCTTGACTTATGAATACAGAGCAATAACATAGGCCGTTGTCATACTCTATAAGGATCTGAGAGAGCTGCATTTAATAATTTGCCAAACTAATCATCCATCAGAATGACCCAGATCAACTGTTCAAAGTTTATTCTCTTGCCCGATTCCTGCGTTTCACTTTTATTCAAAGAGTGATTCTAATTCAAAGTCAGAGATCAGTGTTGTAATCTGCATTTCCATATGGCCTCCTAAGTAGTTCCCAGGTGGTATTGAGAGCCCTAGTAGATTAGTTTTACAGCACTTGGAGATTGAGATTTGAATATGTATTCAAGAAGCATTTGTTTGATACCTACTGTGTGCTGAGAACAGTGTATGGCCCTATGAATACAGAGATTAAAGATAAAATATCTGAGTTTATAGAAGGGAGGAAAAACAAATGACTTCCATACATGCATTGTACTAAGTATTACATTAGAGGCTTAGGGCCTTGGGGTGTGGGTTCAGGGAAACTTTCTGGAGGCTTAATAGGTAATAGGAGGGTTTTTCTTGGAGAGAGTGAAAAACTGCTGAGGTTACTTCATTCTTCCCAAGTGGAAAAAAATCTTTGATTTTTGTGATAGTAATTTTAGCAAATAATGGTGGGAACAGAATATAACCTCACTATCGTCCCTCCCTAACCCTTTCTCTAGAGAAGACCACCATTAGCAGTTGTATATTCTTCGAGACTTTTCTTTTTTGCATATATATAATATAAACATGTAATTTTTAAAAATGGGGCATACTATACAGTTCTTCAGCATTATGAACATCTCATAAAAGCCAACACAAATAGTCAACTTTTTCACTTTAATGGTTACATGATATTCCATTGTATGGATATGCTGCAATGTGTGTAATTAATGCCCTTGATGGGCATAGACATATATTAATAGTGCAGCTTTACGCCCACTTTTTTGTGTGTGTGCATGTTTTCTATTATTTCCCTAAGATAAATTCTTGGAAGGGGATTGTTGGATAAAAGAGTAAGCACATTCATACTTAATTTTTTAAAAATCATATTTTATTGATTATGCTATTAAAGTTGTCCTGATTTTTCCCCCTTTGCCCCCTCTTCACTGAGAACCCTCAGGCAACACCCCCCACCATTGTTCATGTCCATGGGTCATGAATATAAGTTCTTTGGCTACTCCATTTCCTATACTGTACACCCCCATGGCTATTGTGTAACTACCTATTTGTACTTCTTAATCCCCTTGCCTCTTCACCTGTTCCCTCACTCCTGCCTCTTATCTGGCAACCATCAAAATGCTCTCCGTATCCACATTTCTGTCTCTGTTCTTCTTGTTTGCTGAGTTTTTTTTTTAAGATTTTATTTATTATTTATTTTTAGAGAGGGAAGGGAGGGAGAAAGAGAGAGAGAGAGAGAAAGAGAGAGAGAGAAACATCAATGTGTGGTTGCTGGGGGCCATGGCCTGCACCCAGGCATGTGCCCTGACTGGGAATCGAACCTGCGATGCTTTGGTTCGCAGCCCGCGCTCAATCCACTGAGCTATGCCAGCCAGGGCGTTTGCTTAGTTTTTAAATTTCAATTGTTGATAGATATGTATTTATTGCCATTTTATTGTTCATAGTTTTGACCTTTTTCTTTTTCTTAAATTAGTCCCTTTAACATTTCATATAATAATGGTTTGGTGATGATGAAGTCCTTTAGTTTTTTCTTGTCTGGAAAGCAATTTATCTGCCATTCAGTTCTAAATGATAACTTTGCTGGGTAGCGCAATTTGGCTGTAGGTTCCTGCTTTTCATGACTTTGAATATTTCTTGCCGATTCCTTCTAGACTGCAAAGTTTCTTTTGAGAAACCAGCTGACAGCTAACTTCTTTTCTCTTGCTGCTTTTAAGATTCTCTCTTTATCTTTAACCTTTGGCATTTTGATTATGAGGTTTCTTGGAGTGGGCCTCTTCGCATCCATCTTGTTTGGAACTTTCTGTGCTGCCTGGACTTGCATGTCTATTTCCTTCACCAAATTAGAGAAGTTATTTTTCATCATTATTTCAAATAGATTTCCAATTTTTTGCTTTTTCTCTTCTCCTTGTACCCCTATGATGCAAATGTTGGACCTCTTGAAGTTGTTCCAGAGGCTGCTTATACTGTCCTCATTTTTTGGATTCTTTTTCCCTCTTGTGTTTTGATTGGTTGCTTTTTGTTTCTTATATTCCAAATCATTGATTTGATTCTTGGCTTCATCCACTACTGTTGTTTTCCTATAAATTGTTCTTTATTTCAATTAGCATATTCTTTGTTTCTGACTGTATTTCTTTTATGCTGTTGAGGTTCTTATTAAGTTTCTTGAGCATCCTTATAAACAGTGTCTTAAACTCTGCATCTGATAGATTGCTTATAGCCATTTCATTTAGCTCTTTTTTCTGAAGTTTTGCTCTGTTCTTTCATATGGACTGTGTCTCTTTGTCTCTTCATTTTGGCAGCCTCCCTGTGTTTGTTTCCAACATTAGTTAGAGCTGCTTTGACTTGTGTCTTGGTAGTATGACCTTATGTAGTAGGTGTCCTGCAGGGTCCAATGGCACAGTCTCCCCTATCACCCAAGCTTAGTACATACGGTGTACCCTTCATGTGGGCTGAGTACACCCTCCTCTTATAGTTGAGCCTTGGTTGCTGTTGGCAGATCAATAGGAGGGGTTTACCTAGGTCAGTCAGCTGTAAGAATTGGCTGTGACCACTTACCACCTACCTCTGTCCTTCCTGGAGGAGCTGTGCAGGGGCAGGGTGGCGGTGCTCTGACATAGTCTGTAGCTGTCCACTGGGTGTGCTGGTCCTGGGATTTCCTGCGTGGTACAGGCCAAGGTCAGCCCCCACCTGTGTTTTGCCCAGAGCAATCCTGCCTGAGCCATAAGCAATCTGAGATGGCTGCTACTTGTGCTGGGTTTGGAGATTCCCAGGAAAGGCCAAGCTCTGAATCTAGGCGGACTGCTGCCAGTGCCAGGCCTGGGGCTCACTGAGGCAGCTGTTGCCTGTTTGAGAGAATATAGGAAGTTGTGAAGCATGAGCCAAGACTGGCCATTCATATGGAGAAGCAGTTTAGGCAGGCCTATAAGTTGGGTGGAGCATAATTTCTGGGGATTTCCAGGGTGGGGCAAACAGTGTTAGCCAGGTTAATGGAGTCTCAGATATGGCATCAGCCTACTGGCTCAGTGGGGGGCAGGGTTTAGAAAAGGGACAATGGCTTCTGCTTGCCTTGGTGCCAGACACTTTAGTTTCTCCCCTATGGCACTGTTGCCTTTCAAGGTGCTACCCTGGTGCTGGAGCTCAGAGGGAGTCTGAGTAGGGGAGTCTGTGTGTGCATTCTTTAAGAGAAACTTTCTGGGGCTCCAGAAATTTCTTCCACCAATTCAATCCTTGCTGGTTTTTGCAGCCAGAAGTTGTGGGGACTTAACTTCCTGGCACTGGAACCCTGGGCTGGGGGGCTGTTGTGGGTCTGGGAATCCTGGCTCCTGAGATGTCCCTCCCAAATTGTTATTTACCACATGTGGGTGTAAGACCAGCCTGTTCTGCTCCTGCGCCCCTCCTACCAGTCTGGATGGGTGTGGTTTCTTTAATTCCGTAGTTGTCAGACTTTCATTCAACTTGGTTTCTGCTGGTTCCGAGTGATGGTTCTTCTATATTTTAGGTGTAATTTTGATGTGTGAAGAGGTGAGCCATGTCTGCCTATGCTGTCATCTTGCATACTTTCAATATGTAGCAAATGTACTCCAATATTTATACCCCACCATGAGTGTCAGAATTCTCACTTCCCCGCTATTAACAGCAATCTTTTTAAAAATAACAACTTACCCTGGCTGGCATGGCTCAGTGCAGTGGATGGAGTGACTGCCCGTGAACTAAAAGGTTGCCGGTTTGATTCCTGGTCAAGGCCAGGTCCCCATTTGGGGGCATATGAGAGGCAACCGATCAATGTATCTCTCACACACTGATGTTTCTCACCCTCTCTCCCTCCCTTCCTTTCCCTGTCTTTGAAAATAAAATAAATAAACAAATAAATAATCTTAAAAAAAAAACTTAATGAAGTATCAGTATAACATACATCCAGAAAAGGGCTTAAATCATACAGAACAGCTGAATGAATTTTCACAGAAAACCAGCCCCCAGATCAAGAAACAGAGTATGACCAACAACCCAGAGGATCCTTCACGCCCCCTTCTGGTTAATCACCACGCCTCTGCAAGGGGCTTCTGTCCTGATATCTAACACTACATTTGAGTTTGGCCTGTTTTTGAACTTTATATAAATGGAAATGTGAAATGTATCCTTTCTGGTGTCTGGCTTCTTTCAATCAACATTATATTTGTGAGATGTACCCGTGCTGTGTGTATTTGTGGTTCATTGTCATTGCTGTATAGTGTTTCCTTCTAGTAATATTTGACAGTGTACTTACCCATGCTACGCTGAATGCTCACTAGGGAACATCTTTAGCTTTTAATTTTTGTTAACCTGGGAGCAAAACATAATCTTGTGTTTTAATTTTAATTTTTTAATAAGATGGAATGATGTCTTTTCAAATGAATAATGAACCATTCATTTGTATTTTTCAAACAGTTGCTATATAGATCATATATGACCCTTTTCATACTGGGGATTCTTCATTGTTCTTAATGATTTGTAAGGCCTGTTAATCATTCAAAAAACTCTTCATAACCGTGAATTTTAACATATCTTGTACATTATAAGCATTCTTGGTTGTTTCTTTGTGTTATTAATTTTATTAATGTCTTTTTTTTTAAAGATTTTATTTATTTTTAGAGAGGGAAGGGAGGGAGGGAGAGAGAGAGAGGGAGAGAAACATCAATGTGCGGTTGCTGGGGGACATGGCCTGCAACCTAGGCAGGTGCCCTGACTGGGAATCAAACCTGTGATGCCTGGTTCGCAGCCCGCGCTCAATCCACTGAGCTACACCCGCCAGAGCTAATAATGTCTTTTGAATATAGAAGTTTTTAATTTTCATCTGTCTATCTTTTCTATTTTGGGTTTGGGGCTTTTCTTTCTTAAGCCTAAGGGATATGATTTAGTGATATGAGTAAAAGAGGAGACCAATATATTAGAATTAGAACCATAAATAGGAGAGATTAACTGTTCAGAGAGGATGAGAAGGATAAGTCCATGAAAATACCCCTGAACTTGACAGTTAACCTTTAAGAATGGTGTTCCAGTGGGTGGTGAGGGTGGAAGAGTTGGAAAATAACAGAAGGGTGTGAGTAAGATGTAGAGACTGCAAATGTAGACCACTCTCTCTCTCTCTTTTTTTAAGATTTTATTTATTTTAGAGAGAGGGGAAGGGTGAGAAAAAGAGGAAAACAAATATCAATGTATGTGAGGTACATTGATTGGTTGCCTCTTGCACACCCCCAGCTGGGGACCTGGCCTACAACCCAGGCATGTGCCCTGACTAGGCATTGAATTTGGTGACCTTTGGGTTTGCAGTTCATCACTCAGTCCACTGAGCCACACCAGTCAAGGCTAGATTGATCTTTTTAAAAGATGGTCAATGAAAGGAAAGGGAGACATACTACATTGGGCTTGAAGAGAAGACTGGTAATTTGAAATGTTTTCATTTCCTTATTTTAAAATGAGACTGCAACCCTGGCTGGTGTGGCTCAGTGGACTGAGCACTGGCCTGTGAAGCAAAGAGTCAGTGGTTCGGCAGCCAGGGCACATGCCTGAGTTGTGGGCCAGGCCTGCAGTTGGGGGTGTGAGAGACAACCCATCAATGTGTCCGTGTCTCTCACACATCAATATTTCAATCCTCTTTCTCCCTCCCTTTCCTTCTCTCTAAAAATAAATAAATAAAATCTTTTTTTAAAAGAAAAAGTGAAAATGTACTCTATTGGATCTTTTCCTCAAGTAATAGATGAGGTTCAAAAATCCAGGCAGAGAAGTTGGCTTTGAAAATAGGGAAAAACGGGCCCTGGCTGGTGTAGCTCAGTGGATTGAGTGCGGGCTGCGAACCAGGTATCGCAGGTTCAATTCCCAGTCAGGGCATATGCCTAGGTTGCAGGCCATGTCCCCCAGCAACCGCACATTGATGTTTCTCTCTCTCTCTCCCTTCCCTCTCTAAAAATAAATAAATAAAATCTTAAAAAAAGAAAATAGGGAAAAACACAACTACAACTTCAAAAGACAGAGAGAAGGGGGGCATGTGGAGAAACTGAAGAATCACATTGCCCCTCGGTGTTCAGCGAGGTGGGAGAAGAAGTCTTCAGAGACATCGGACTAGACATCATTGATGCTGACAAATGTGGGCTTTACATAAGGAATTACCTAGAGATAAATCATGAGAGATTTCTGGAGGGTCAGTCTTTGCTGAATGACAGGACTTTGTTTTGAAGGCCATTGAAGTGGTTAGATCTTGACTGGCTACCCCTGAGCCTAGGATGTTCTTAAACATTTCTGTGCGTGGGTCCATTAGGCAGTTCTATTGAAGCCATTGGATGCCTTCTCACAATAATGGTTTACATGCCTCCAGTAAAATATCTAGAATTTCAAAGGAGAGCAATTAAATATTGAAATACATTTAGAAAAATATTTTTAAAACAAATGTGTATATAATAACATTTTGGAATGCATTATTGATGTAACAAATACAAGTAATAGGATCTACAGAATTTATTTAACTACCATAAATTCAAAGTATTGTGAGCATATCATTTTAAAATATTTGCTCTGGCTGGTGTAGCTCAGTGGATTGAGCATGGGCTGTGAATCAAAGGGTCACCAGTTCGATTCCTGGTCAGGGCACATGCCTGGGTTGCGGGCCAGGTCCCCCAGTGGGGGCCACTCGAGTGGCAACCACACTTGGTGCTTGTCTCTCTCTTTCTCCCTCCCTTCCTCTCTCTCTAAAAAAAAATAAATAAAAATTAAAAAAATAAAATAAAAATATTTGCAACAACTTAATGTATGAGCAAAGCTGTTTTTTTTTTTTATTGGTAACAGTGTCCTAGCCCCTGATAATGTTATTGGGATTTGTTGATTATTTTCATCACTGAGAGAAATGCTAAATTTCATTTAGAGTTTAGTAAAAATAAAGATGTAATTCTTTTTCCTACCCACCATCATGGACCTTGTAAGTTGTGTACAGGACCGCTTGCACACCTGCGCGTGTGGGGTAAGAATGTCTAGCCTTGTGCTTGCTTTGTTAGCACACATGCTGAAAGCAGGAATGATACAGAGAGGATTATCAGGGCCCCCGTGAAAGGATGACATGCAAATTTGTTAAGCATTCCATATTTTTAGGGGGGTTAAGAAGTAAAAACTTCCAGTTATAAAATTAGTCATGGGAATGTAATGTACAGCACAGGGTGTATAGTCAGTAATATCGTAATCGCTATGTATGGTGCCATATGGATCTACACTCACCTTGGTGACCACTTCATAAGGCATATAAATGTGTAATTGCTATGTTGTGCACCTGAAACTAATATAATATTGTATGCCAACTGTAGTTAAAAAAATAAATTAAAAAATGAGGAGTGAAAGAAATAAACCCTCCCAAATGGCAGAGTTTGAGTGTAACTGATTATTTCCTGCCCTTACTTTGCATATGTGGTATACATGTAACATTTGGCATTTATATCATAGGCAGATATAAAGTAAGATGTATTAATGTAATGGTGACACTCACATCTCTCTGTTCCTGTCTAGGTTTCTTTCTTTACTCCAAGAAAATTCCCCAAGCTTCCTCTTGCCTACAGAAGCTCCTCTACTTCGACCTGTCTGCAGTTAAAGACAAGGAGCAGTTAACAATGGCCCAGCTGGGCCTCAACTTGGGGCCCAACACTTACTATCCCCTGGGGCCAGAACTGGAACTGGCTCTGTCCCTGGTTCAGGAGCCTCACGTGTGGGACCAGGCCATCCCTAAGCCAGGGAAAGTGTTTGTATTGCAGTCAGTACCATGGCCTCAAGGTGTCCTTCACTTCAACCTACTGGATGTGGCTAAGGACTGGAATAATAACCCTCAGAAAAACGTAGGCTTGTTCTTGGAGATACTGGTGAAAGGACACAGAGACCCCGGGGTGAATTATCAGCTTGAGGACACCTGTGCCAGACTGAGATGTTCTCTTCATGCTTCCCTGATGGTGGTGACCCTCAACCCTGAGCAGTGCCACCATTCTTCCCGAAAAAAGAGGGGAGTCCTCCCTGCCCCTAATGTTTCTTGCAAGAACCTCTGCCATCGTCACCAGCTATTCATCAACTTCAGGGACCTGGGTTGGCACAAGTGGATCATTGCCCCCAAGGGTTTCATGGCAAATTACTGCCACGGAGATTGTCCTTTCTCATTGACCACTTCCCTCAACAGCTCCAATTACGCGTTCATGCAAGCACTGGTGCATGCTGTTGACCCAGCAATTCCCCAGGCTGTCTGTATTCCCACCAAGCTGTCCCCCATCTCCATGCTTTACCAGGACAACAATGACAATGTTGTCCTACGACATTATGATGACATGGTAGTTGATGAATGTGGGTGTGGGTAGGCTGTCAGAAATAGGAATCGTAGGAGTGTCCTTAGGGTAGAGCTTTTAATAAAACTCCCTATCTGGTTTATGACTTCTTGGATCTGAAATATCAATATGTTTATGTTAACAATTTGTCTCCCTGGAAAATCTGTCATGATTGATGATGTCCCAAACTACACACACACACAGCCTTAATGATCATAGGGATTTTTTAAAAATCACCAATATCTACATAGTTAATTTAATGACTGAATTATACATGATTATTTAGATACATGTTTCACTTAAGAAAATGGTTATCATTGGACACTGCCATTTTTCATGGTAGAATAGTGGCATGAATTTTTTCATGTATCATGTTCATATTTTAGAAAACTTTCAAGCATAGAATTACAAAGTTAGAAGTATAAATTGACTCTTCTATAATTAATATAAAATATATTGATATTAGAACAAACATGCATGTATTATGGGGTAAAATGCAAAGTCACATGGACTTCAAATATAAAATTCTACACAGTAGGATACTTTGGATTACATCAGGAAGTAGGAAGTTATGTACCTTGAGTTAGGAGAACAAAAGTGGAAAAGTTTGGGAATCATCGAGTTATGTAATCCTTTCTGTGGCTGCACTTGTCACTACTTTAAGTCAACCTCACCATTCACCTTGGATTATTGATACAACTTTTGACCTGATCTTTTCATTTTTATTTTTGGATTTTTTAAGATGTGGATTATTACAATTTAACGATATTACAAATACATGTGAAGAAGCCTGCACAACCACCCCAGTCACATTTCCCATCCTAGTAAAATTACCATCCTGAAATCGGTGTCCATCTTTCCCATTCATTTCTTTATAATTTTACTACATATACTTGGATCCATAAATAGTATAAAGCATTGTTCCAAAATACATAAACTTCATAGGAACAATATTGGAGTTTATTTTTCTATCATTTTTCCTCTCAATTTATTATTTCAGAGGTTGATACATGCATGGATATCATTTTTTTTACTGCTAAATAGTAATCCATTACAAGCATATTACACAATTGATTTATCCCTTATGCTACTTTTGGACACTGGGGGCATTCAAACCAACTGCTACAACCGTTTCTATAGAATGGACACAAAATCTCTTACAATCTATTTGTCCAGCTGGGACTCAGTGTAGGGCAGCAGTGAGTATGGGCAACTTGTAAGGAGAAGGAACAGGCTACAGAGATTAGAGTGCACACCCTCGAACACAAACAAAACTGATCTTTATGGAGCACTCACAAGACTACTTTCAGGGATCATTTCTATAGTTTGTTTAAAAGCATTCACCTTGTCAAATGCATCATTGAATCAGAAACTTTTCTGACATATCAGCGGGAGGCTGACTTTGAACAAGTCATTTAGAACAAGTTCATGGAACAATCAGGATGATGCCAACAACAATAACCTATGTCACTGTGCTTACATAGAGCTTTCAGATTATATTTGTTAAAGAGCTAAGAAATCAACATAACAGAAGACAGATGGTTGCTTTGGTAAAGGCGGTGGTGCTTTGGTGGGGCGGCAGTCCCAGCTCTGTCCTCTTCGTGGGCCCAGGATTCTTGGTGGTACACCTCAGACTTGGACAAGGGAGTTTCATGAGCACAAACAAAATTCATAAAATTTCACCTGTGAACCATTGATCAACGAATGAGTTTACAGTAAGATGCTAGGGGAAGAGGGCCAGCCAGTGCACTATTTGATAGAAAAGTACACAGGGAAACCTAGTAATCATCTGGATGTGTACTGGGGAGTCAGAGGAAGGGAATTAGTTACATGATCTAAGTGACAAGATTGTTAACCTCCAGGTGCAGATACTAGAGGAATTCTAGTCATTTCAGACTCACCGGTCCTATTAATATTTTTCAAGTAGGCTATACAATATGCTTGACCGATTTCTGGCTTTCTTATTTATAATATTGCATGCTAAGCTTGCTTTCTCAAGTAAATAAGCTGCTCATACTGATTGGGGAGGGGGACAGACATCCCATATCACATTGACCAAACATTACAAATTGTCTTGCAGGGTAGATTTTTTTTAAATTGTTAAATTGTTTATTTATTAATAGAAACTATTCCTTAGCCAAAATATTCATGTTCCATAGTTCAAGAACACAGGTCAGTGACAAACTTCCATGGAAATCAACACCCCAAAATTCTTTTTTAAGAAAAAGATTTTATTTAAAGGAGGAAGAAAGATCAATGAACACACCTCCAACCGGGAACCTGGCCCACAACCCAGGCATATACCCTGACTTGGATTTGAACCAGTGACCTCTTGGTTTATAGGCTGGTGCTCAACCCATTGAGCCCCACCAGCCAGGGCCCCAAAATTCCTTACATTCCAAAATCACTTTGCCCTCTGAAAGATACCAGTCTTCCTCATATCCTCAAATTCTTTCATGGAATCATAATTTCTGCAGAAATTTGCATATGCCTTCTTTCTTGGTTCAGCCACAGCAAACTTATGGAATGTTGCAACCCCCAGGGACACGATGCTGGCTCCAACATATAGAATCTCCGACGCTTGGCCAGAAGGCCACACATCTGAGGTTTCATCAAAGCACTGGAAGCTGTGGTAGTTACATTCTCCTCAATGCCAACGTTCTTCCTGATGGAGAAATGGACCTAGGGCAGATTATTTCTGAACTAATTTATCTCCACAGTTTCACTTTTATTTCTTGCAACTGATTTGTATTGTGTCTGTTATATGCCAATTTTGTACTAGGTCCTGAAAAATAAAGACAGCCACTTTCATCATAGAGCTTAACATATAGCACATTTGCTTATAAATTATTTGAATATGTACAAGTGAAAAAAATAGCATATACTCCAATATATGAATATTAATTTATTCAAAGTTATATGTGTCAACTATTATATTACTATATTGTACATATTTTGAAAATGTTCCTGTTAAGTCTTACTTTTAGATAAAATAGAAATTCTAATAATTTCTTCTCACCTCAGTGTTTCAGGAATAGATGTTCTAGTGTTTTCTTTCCCCCACGCCAGGGTATTCCCAGGGGCACACCCCCAGGCTGCCGGGCACCTCCCTGTGGAGACTACTGCTTTCTGAGGGATGTGACTTTGCTCCTGTGTCCTGAGCACAATGATGACTTTAATAATCCTGGTCTCCTGACATACCTGGTGATGATCTGTCTACCTTTCCCTCATGGTCTTTCTTACCTTAAGCCTTGAGTTGTTTGGGCTTGTTTCTGAATTTGCAAATGTGTATCCAACGCCCAACTGATCACAGTTCCTGAGGCTGCATTGTTAAATTTACTTCTGAAACTGAACTGAATTGGTACCGATGTATTTCCTTAGTCTTTTCATTTGGGGTCTGTGTTTAATACATTCACTTTAGTTTTAAAAAGTTATGAAAATGATAGTGGCTACTTCCTTCTGCTCATAGTTCTATTTTTGGCAGGTTTGTTCACTCCTGAGTTCATCATGTCATCTCCTGAGGCCATTGTCATGCCCTAAAGAGGAACAGGCACTGTGGCCTTGACCCCACATCATCCTCTATCTTTATTAAAGTCTTAAATCTGTTCGATCAGTCTGTAAACAGGCATGAGCTCTGTAAGTCAGGATATATGCTGTGGTTTGGGCAGGACAGTACAGGATAGGACTCCTTACTCCAAAATATAAATATAAGTAATATAAATATAAATATAAAATTATATACACTTGTACAGCACAACACTTCAAGACTTGTGAGCTTATTTAATGGCAGGCCCACTCACTCACAGGCCTTGAAGTGGGTGAGGGAATCAGATAATCATCCCAATAGATGCAAAAGAAAATGTGGCAAAATTCACCACAATTCATGATAAAAATGCTCCACAAAATAGAAATGGAGAGAAATTTTTTTAGCTTGATGAAGGGCATGTGTAAAAAACCTACAGCTAACATTATACTCAAAGGTGAATAGCTGAATGCTTTCGCCCTAAGATTGGGAAAAACACAGAGATATTCACTCTCATCTTCTCTATTGAACTTTTTATTGAAGTACTTCGTCATCACAATAAGGCAACAAGAAATAAACGGCATACATGTTGGAAAGGAAGAAGTAACAATATGATCAGCTGCCTGGAAAACAGTAAGGAATCTGTAAAAAAAACCACAACAAACTGTTAGAAATAAATGCTGCCCTGACTGGAGCTGAGCACCAGCTTGTGAACCCAAGGGTTACAGGTTTGATTCCCGGTCAGGGCACATGTGTGGGTTGTGGGCCAGGTCCCTGATTGGGGGTATGCAAGAGGCGACTGACTGGTGTTTCTCTCTCACATGGATGTTTCTCTCCCTGTCTTTAGCCCTCCACTCCTCTCTCTCTAAAAATAAATAAATAAAATCTTTTAAAAAATCACTGCTAGATACTAAAGTCACATAAATGTGCAACTAAAAAGGTTAACATTACAAATGTTGCCCAGGGTATTGAGCTACTGAAACTCACATACTCCTGGTGAGGCCATAAACTGGTATAATAATTGGCATTTTCTTTTTTAAAAGATTTTATTTATTTGTTTTTAGAGAGAGGGAAAAGAAGGGAAAGAAATATCTGATATGGGATTGGCTGTCTTTTGCACACCCCCAACTTGGAACCTGGCCTACAACCCAGGCATGTGCCCTGACTGGGAATCAAACTGGCAACCTTTCAGTTCACAGGCTGGCACTCCGTCCACTGAGCCACACCAGCCAGGGCACACAGTTGGGCATTTCCTTAAAAGTTAAATATATACTTACCTGTTTGATCCAGCAATTCTACTCCCAGGTTCTGTACCTAAGAGATGGAGAAAGAAACATGTTTATATAGGAAGGGTATATAATGTTAATATCATCCTTATGCATAATAGCTTAAAACTGGAAATAACCCAAAGTCCATCAGTGGGTGAATGAATAAAAAAAAGTGTATCATACCAATATAAAGGAATTTACCCGTCAATAAAAAGAAATGGCTTTCTGACATACCTAATCACATAGATCAGTTTTACAAAGAAACTGAGCAAAAACATTGTATGATTCCATTTGTATGAAATTATAGAGCAGTACAAACTAATCTATAGTGACAGAAATATCAGTGGTTGTTTGGGACTGGGAGAAGCAAGATTGGCAGAGAATTTTTAGGGTGATGAGAATTTTAAATACCTTGATTGTGGAATGGTCACATAAGTATATGTATACATTTTCAAAAGCTCATAAATTTCCAGGCATAGGACACTGACCTATCTTCAATCTCTTTGAAAACAAAACAGAAGATGGATCAAGCATTCAAGAAGAATTCTAGTGGAAACAAATTCAAATTATATACCACCTTAACTATTGCACGTGTGCCACCTGTGCGTGTGTCTTACTGTATGTGACTCTTACAGCTGCTGTAACAAATTCCACAAACTTAACGGTGGAAAACAACATAAATTTTCTTACAGCTTTGGCGGTCAGAAGTATAAAATAGAATCTCACTAAAATCATGGTGTTATTGGGGCAATATTGCCTCACAAGGCTCAAGGGAAGAATTTACTTCCTTGCTTTTTCCAGCTTCTAGAGGCTGCCCTCGTGCCTTGAATGGTGGCCCCTTTTCAGCCAGTAATCACATCACTCACATCTCTGCTTCCATCTTCACGTGTCCTTCCCTGGCTGGCTCTTTTGCCTCCCTCTTTTAAGGGTCCCTGTGATTGGATTGGGACCACCCTACCTCAAGATCCTTATTCTAATCACGTCTTCAAAGTTACTTTTGCATTTATAAGGTAACATACTTATAGGTTTCAGGAATTAGGAGGGGGTCAGTTTCTACCTACCACACGAGAAATTCTTGGCTTCTCAAGGACCTTCTTGCATGACGTGGCACTCTGCTTTTTCTTCAACTCTCACCTGCCACTCCAAACAACTGCTTCATCTTGTGAAGGCTCCAACTTGGCTTTCGTAGTTAAGGAAAGTCTTATATTTAAGATGCAGGTGCTGGTTTCATAAGGTTTGAGATTCCAAGTTCAGGGGCTCTAGATTTGAGACCTCAATTCTGGGAATGTGTGCTAAAACTCCGAGAAGCTGACCCAGGTATTGGGCAACAGGAAGCAATGGCGATAGGGACAATGTATGGCAGGGGTGTCAAACTCATTTTCACCAGGGCCCACATCAGCCTCATGGTTGCCTTCAAAGGGCCCAATGTAATTTTAGGACTGTATAAATGTAACTACTCTTTAACTAGGGGCAAGGAGCTCAGCACGGCCGCTGGGTAGAAACAAGGTGCTGAGATGGATAAAACAAGGTGGGGGGCCATATTTGGGCCCGGGGCCTTGTGTTTGCCACCTGTGATGTATAGTATTCACTTTTTAGCAGAGGATATAAAACCATAAGTGAACTTTGCCTTAACTGACTCAGAAGCTAAAGTCCTTCTGATTTTGCATCTATCAGTGCCCCTCCCCTTTCCAACAGAATCTGGGCCAAAGAGCAAAATAAGAGGAAGTTATAAATAAATGAAAAGTAGCTAAAGAACAAGGCCAGTTTGCCGAGAAAGAATGATGTATCAGTCTTGCCTTAGCCTTAACTTAAAAGAAACTTTTTAAAAATTTTATATTATTAGGGAAGAACTTTGTAATTCAGATATTCTCAGGGATTTACTCTACAGAATTAATTATTTTCATCATAAACTGTTTTGAAACCCCACACCAAATTTTCTCTTAATCTGCTACCTGTGTGTACAGCCTAGATGCCCAGTAAGTGCCGGAGACTCAGGAATGAGTCATCCTTGCTCAAGCATGTGGCAGTCGTCACACCAGAAAAGAATGTTCAGGCGTTGCCAGACGGAGCAAACAGCACAATCTGTAGCTCCAGGGAAGAAGTCTAGTGACCGGCCGCCATGGCTTCTGACAAAGGTGAAACGGATCCGGGTGCCGGTAAGCTTCACATTCTTGAAGAGAGCAGAAATTCTTTGTGTATGTGTCTTGCTTGTCCTTGCGCGTTTTCCAACTTTCCTATTTATTATTATGTTAATACCATTCTCTTAAAATATAATTTTATTTACTTTATTAAAAATTATTTGCCTTCCTGTGAGTATTATCATTTATTTTTGTTTCTGTTTTTTGCTGTTGTTGTTGTTATTCTTTTTTGGTATTATTTTGTTGAAGGGGATTAGTCTGAAGTTTTGCCAGAATGGTGCCTGGCTGTGCTTGGTTAAATAAGATTTATTATTATTATTGATAGTAACTATTCCTATCCACAAGTAATTTTGATCAAATGACACTACTAAATCAATGCTTGTTTCACCACAATAAAAAATTCAAGAAAATGTATAACTTAAATAACTATTTAAGATACCAACAGAGGTGATAATACAGGGGCATGTAAATTATTTTATTTTTTATTTTTAAAGATTTTATTTATTTATTTTTAGAGAGGGAAGGGAGGGAGAAAGAGAGAGAGAGAAACATTAATGTGCGGTTGCTGGGGGACATGGCCTGCAACCCAGGCATGTGCCCTGACTGGGAATCAAACCTGCGATGTTTTGGTTCGCAGACCGTGCTCAATCCACTGAGCTATGCCAGCCAGGGCTAAATTATTTAAGGTTTAGTTAGTTAACTTTAGAACATTCATGAGAGGAGGGAGAACACATCAGGCCCTGGAAGGAAATAATTTTCAGATCAGATGGGACTGGAACTGGATTCTGAAAGGGTAGAATTTAGGTTGGCAAACAGAAGGCGATTGCACGTTGGTTGGCACAAGGTTTTGAGAGAATTGCGTCTGGAATATGCGGAGTAAACTGGTTAGGCTAGAGAAGGGTTTGTGGAAATAATCTCCAGTGAAATTAGAAGGCAAATTTGTTGTGTTGTTATAGCGGGCCCTGAATGCCAGGCTAAGGAAATTGAGGTCGGTCTTTTCGGTAAGAGGACGTCTCTGGAGAACTTGGAAATAGCCTGGAGACGACTGAAATAGTGCTTTAGACACACGTACCTGGCATCTGATGCCTTCTGGACTGGAAGCAGAGAAGACTGGAAGCAGGAAGACCAGTCGGAGGACTTGCACGAGTGTGGGCCTGACATGATTGGGATTATACAGCTGTCAGTCTTGGGTTTTAGAAAACAGTAGTTTTTTCTCCATCATATTTTCTCCCTTTTAAAATTGTCTTGTGAGTGTCATGTTGGGGGAAAGACTAAAGACATTATTTAGTTGAAGTACAAGGTTAATTTCCCTGGACTTTCCTAAAAAAAGTGGTGTGTTTTACCCCGCAAACCTTCCTGACTCATGTGGCTGGCATCTTTGCTTCACATCCCAAGGGTAGATACTGAGATAAATCTCACTCTCTCTCTTTCTGAAGTTCTCACTGCTGCTTCACTTCCTTCAAAGCAAGTGCCCTCCCATCATCGAGATGACCTTCTGCAGGTATGGCCTCTCTGTTTCTGTAAGGCCCCTTCTGGAGCAGATCAGCTGGTTACAGGGCCCTGATTTGGATTAAGGTCTCAGCAGTGCCCATTCCAAGGTCTCAGCCATCCCTTTTCTTTTCCTTCTGAGTGCTCAAATTCCCTGTTCCTTCTCTTAAGGGTGAGGTTTGTTCTTCAGGTCACACTTAGGCTAGTGTTTCTTGACTCTGTTCTGTACCCTGACCCATGATGTAGCTGGGAGGCAGCTCCCCCCGACCCCCCACCCATTACAGAGCCTGCGTGAGAGTTTGGAGATGGTCCACTCCACCCCACGGTGCCACACCTGCCTGAACTAATAACTATGGCAGCCATGAAAGGCAGAGAATACGAGAGTGCTAGCAGGTGTAGCCGATTGTAGGAGGAGTTGGAATTGGGGTTATGGAGGAAGTTCCAGGCAGGGATTTAAACAAAAAGACAGACCACCATGTGGGATGAGAGATAATTTGGGACCATGTGGGGGGAAAAGAGGGGTGGAAAGACTCTCATTGGCCCACCATGAAGAGGTGCCAAGTGGTTTGGGATTAAGAACTGGAGACCGAGGGGTCACAGCTGATGGTGCTGGAAACTGTGGGAGACCTGCCCAGCAGAGCACGGATGACTGGGAGGAACCAGAAGTGAGCTGCAGACTTCTGTTTTTTTCCTTCTGGAAGGCGGTACTTCTGACTGGCATGCTCTGAGACTGGCCTGACTGGGCAAAGGGGGGACGGCAGGACTGTGGGCTTGTGGGTGTATCTTCGTTTCTAAAGGGAGTGAGATTTAACGGCAGAATTCCATTATTCTAAAACCTGTATAACTTTTAACTAAATAGTTCCTTTCCTTTTTACCAAACTCTGGCACTGAGGGCCACAGTTCCTGATACAATGGTGATGGCGGGCATGAAGAATCTAGAGGAACAAAAGACCCCAGGGGCTGGGGGTTGTTTCTGTCACACACACACACACACACACACACACACACACACACAGCCTTGAGCAGAACACCTCCTACTTCGGAGGAAGTGTCACCCGGATGTGACTGTGGTTCAGAAATAGCACCTGAGAGTTAAAGTTTGGCCGGGAGGGTGGACTCAAGCTCCTGTCTGCACCTCCATGCTACCACTTCACTCTCAGAGTGGGAGGGCCTTTTGTGTCTCTCTCGGACCCACTGAGAAAGGGTATCATGTGGGAAAACCTTCGGTTCTGTGCCTAGCTTTACGGACCTCTGCTTTCTTGGAAAAGAGACACTGGTGATGCTAATTGAGCCTTTTAATGCCTCCCCAGACAAATTTTAGTTTCCAGATAACTAGAGGGGAAATCCTTAGCATGAGTTCTTGTTGCTAAAATAAACGGCCTATGTTCTCCCAAGTAAAACACATGAGTTGTCTCTCTGCTCTCCAAGTTTTGGAATTCTGCCCCATGACTATGCCAGATCCAGTGTGCATTTCATCCCAAAAATTCTGGGTCTTGAGAGGCACAGTCCTCTGAAATCTAGTACTTTTTTTTAAAATTTGAATCATTCCCACACTCTCTAGAAGGCCCTGTAGGGTCAGGCTCATCTCTTATCATTGTGTATCTCTTTCTATTTTTAATCCCCACCTGCCCACTGACTTTAGAGAGAGGGAAAGGGAAGGAGAGGGAGGAAGAGAAATAACTGATGCAATCTGTTGCCTCTTGCGCGTGCCCCTACCAGGGACAAAACTGTAGACTAGGTGTGTGCCCTGATCGCCAGTCGAACCTGCAGTTGGTTTACAGACAATGCTCCAACCCACTGAGCCACACCAGCCAGGGCCACCCTTGTAGATCTTGATCACTCTGACCCAGCAAGGCTATTCCTTGTTCTTCCTCAAACATGTCAACATCTTCCCACCTTAAGTTTTTGCACTTGCTGTTTCCCCTTCTCAGAATGCTCTTGCTTGATCTCCACATGTTTTGCTTCACTTTCCATTCAGACCTCTTCAGAAAAGCCTTCCCTGACCAACCTCTGCAAGGTCGCCCTGCAGAGGTTTCACTTTTGTTTTCCTTACAATACTTTTCACGGCGCTTGCCACTGTTAAATTAACATCTGTATTTGTTTACTTACACTCTCTCTCTCCCTTTATGAGCTCTACTGACATGAAGATAAGGGTTTGTTTTGTTCCTCGTCTACTTAGAACAGCAACTAACATTTAATAGGCTCTCAGAACTTGTTGAAAGAATACATAAGCGAATCTCTCCCCACCCTGTGTAGATTGTCCTTTGCCAAGTTCCAGGGTGACTTATCTGCCGGTCACTAATACCCTCTTCCTGGCTGTCCTGGATATTTTGCCCCTTTGTGATAGCCACTTGAAGGGCACAGGACCAGCTGGGCTCCTGGCAAATCCAGGGAGTCTTCTGACTGAAGCAGGGATCAGGAAGACAGTCCTGCCTTATCCATGGTTTCACTTCCCATGGTTTCAGTTACCTGCAGTCAATGGCAGTCTGAAAATAGTAACGAAAAATCCAGAAACACAATTCATCAATTTTAAATTGTGTGTCCTTCTGAGCGGTGTGATGCATCTTGTCTTCCTGCTCTGTCCCACCCAGGGTATGAAGCACCCCTTTGTCCACCATATCCATGCTGTATACATTCCCAGCCTGCCCTTAGTCACATAGTAGCCTTCTGGGTTACTAGATTGACTATTGTGGTATCACAGTGCTTGTGTTGAGGTGACGCTTATTGTACTTCATAATGGCCCCAGAGCACAAGAGTAGTGATGCTGGCAATTCAGATTTGTCAAGGAGAAACCGTAAAGTGCTTTCTTTAAGTGAAAAGTTAAGTATATCACAATAAGATATTTTGAAAAATAGAGCACGTTCACATAACTTTTATTACAATATATTGTTATACTTGTTTTATTATTGTTAGTTATTGTTGTTAATTTCTTACCATGCCTAATTTATAAATTGAACTTTATCATAGGTATGTATATGTAAGAAACAACATGGTATATATAGAGTTCAATACCATTGTGATTTCAGGCATGCACTGAGGGGGTCTCAGAATGCATCCCTTGTGGGTAAAGGGGGACAGCTGTATCCCATTCTCTGATACCTTGTGCATTGGGAACTGGTGACATACAACATCAACTTTTACTTCCTAGCTCCCAGTTCTGCTGCTGGCCCCACTGTTCTGTCCTTTTCCCAAGAGCAATGATTATTGCCTATTTCTCTTTCTCCTTCCAGGGTAACATGATTGAAAGAGAGAATTTTGCCACACTTGAGAGCTTCTGTGCAGCAGGATTTTGCTGTCAATTCCTCTAGTAACCACTGGGCTCCAACTGAAGTCTGGTTCTCTTTCACTGGTTCAATGACATCTCCCTGTATGATTTTTGCAAATACTTTTTCTTACTCTTCACTTATGTAGATGTCTTTCCTCCTTTCTCTTGAATTGTAGTTAATATATATGTCTATATATTTTAGGCCAATGGTTTCCCAGCTTCTCTCCATACTACCAAATATTATTTCTGTAAATTGTAATTTTAATTGAGATAATCATAGCTTAAAACATGGAGTCTTAAGAAATACTACAGCAGTGATTGGTGTGGTGCAGTGGGTCGGGTGTCATCCTGCAAACTGAAAGGTCACTGGTTCAATTCCCAGTCAGGGCACATGCCTGGGCTGCAGGCCAGGTTCCTGGTTGGGGGAGTGTGGGAAGCAAACGACAGATGTTTCTCTCACACGTCAGTGTTTCTCTCCCTATCTTTTTCCCTCCCTTTCCCTCTCCCTAAAAATAAACTTAAAAAATCTTTAAAAAAATTTTATAAAAGAGGAGAGAGAAGATGGCAGCGTGGTAGGAGGAAACAGATTGCACTTCTCCCTATGCAGGGGAGAAAAACCTAGCCGATCAGTGGAGGAACAGAGCAAACAGCCAACTATATCACAACACACATGGAAATCGGAGATCAAAAATTATAGCAGACATTGAAAAACCAAACAATAAGGAGACTGCTTCAGGATAATAAGGGCCCAGGGATCAGCCCTGGGACCAGGGAGGCTGCAGCCCCAGTTCCTGCACTCCCAGGTCTGCCTCAGGGCACAGGGGAAAGAGCTGGGTCAACTGCTCCCTCCCAGGCGGCACCGGGGAGGCCTGGTTGCTTGAAGGCACGGAGAGGGGAGTGAGGACTGAGAGGCAATCACACAGGGGCTGCGAGCACCCACGCATAGCCCTGGGAAGAGTGTGCGCCGGAGCCTGTGCGACAAAGGGCAGCCTGGCCACATGCCCGCACCTGCAACCCGGAGAGAGTATGGTTTTGTGGAAGAACCGGAGCCCACAGCCTTGAATACGGAAAAGGCGCCAGTGCTCCGCAGGATCCCCGGTGCAGTGCGCGCCACTCAGGATCCCCGAGCCCACACATGTGAACCTGGAAAAGGCTCTGCAGGTTCCCCAGAGCACACTGCAGTGAACACAAAGAAGGCGAGCGCACTCTGCACTCCGCAGGATCTAGGGAGCCAATGGCCGCAAGCTCTGGAGAACGTGCTTAGAAGGGCCCAGATCCCACAGTCAGGGCCCCGCAGAGAGACACCAGACTGGCTCTGGGGAGAACGCACGGCTCGCCCTGGGGGCAGTACTGGAGAGGCTGTCTGAGTGCTGAGCGGGAAGGGAGAAAAGAGATACCAATCACCCCTCAGCCTGCTGCGGCCAGCTAGACCAGAAAAAATGGTTTGGCCAGTTGGAAACCAATAAGAGGTTTTTTTTGTTATTTTGTCTTTTTTTTAAGTAACTTTATTTTTTTAATTCTTATTATTTTTATACCTCTCAATTCCTTATGCTTCTCTTTGTTTCTAGTGTTATTACTTCTTCCTTTCTTTCCAAATTTATCCCTTCTTTCTTTCATCTTCTGCTTTTTTTCCTTTTTTTAACCAGCAAGTTATTGCATATTTGTATTATCATTTTTTCATTATTCTTACATTTTTTATTTTAATAGTATTTTGGTATTCCTCTTCTTTCTGTATAGTCTTCTTTGCTTGGCTGGTTATATTGTATCATTTGACAGGTTTCCCCTGTTATCTCATTCATAGTGTATTGCTAATTTACTGACCTTTATTTGTGTTCCATTAGTACACTACTCAAGGTCCTATACTCCCTATTCTTGTTATCTAGATCTCATAGATTCTGTAATATGATTGTTGCTCTAATACTATTATAAATAATAGCTATTCATGCAATTGTAAATACTACACAACACCCCTCCCAGATCTTAGCCCACTTCACGGTTTCCCAAACTCTCTTACTATAGTGGTTAACTCTATTCTCTCACACACTACACCTATTTACTATTCTTTACTCTCACCCTACCTCAGAATCTGACCTTCCACAACCTCACTGCTTTCTAGATCCAACTCACAATCCTTCATCCCCAATAAGAGTCTTATCTTCTTTCCATCCTTTCTAAAAAGTGGCTAGTCGGGTGCAAGATCATGGTTAACACTATACATAGCCAAAGGATCTATCTCTTCTTTACTGGCTGCTACTTTAAATATCATAGAATATTCTCTTGCTGTCTTAAGCCATTTTGCCTTCCCCCTCCAACTGATCACAAAAAAGAGTAGGTAGAAGCTGTAAACACCAGGATACCTGAAAGAGACTGCACCACTGAATCTCACAGGTATTCTACCATAGAAGTCCACACCATAAACCCAGGGAACCAGAACAGGTCAATTTAAGAAACAGAGGCTAACAAGAAGAGTCTCACGAACAATGAGAAGACAAAGAAACAATCCCCAAATGAAGGGAAAGGAGGAAGCCTCAGAAAGAATGCTAAATGAAATAGAAGTAATTCAACTATCAGATATTGAGTTCAAAGAATGGTTATCAGGAAACTCAACAAGCTCACAATGAGCTACCAGAAACTACAGGGAAATTACAATGAACTCACTGCAAACTATATCAACATGAAAAAAAATTAGAAACTATCAACAAGGGCCAAGAGGAAATGAAGAATACAATTTCTGAATTGAAGAACACAGAAGAAGGAATCAAAAGCAGGACTGATGAAGCAGAAGACTGGATTAGCAAATTGGAGAACAAAGCAGAAAAAAACACCCAGAAAGAGCAAAAAAAGGAAAAGAGGCTCAGGAAGAGTGAAGAGGGTTAAGAGAAATGCAAGACAACTTGAAACATAATATTATCTTTATAATAGGGATTCCAGAAGGAGAAGGAGAAGAGCAAAGGACAGAAAACCTATTTGAAAAAGCAATGATGGAAAACTTTCCTAATTGGATGAGAGAAAAAGTGACACAAATCCAGGACACACAGAGTCCCAATCAAGAGGAACCCAAAAAAGCCCACCTCAAGACACATCATAATTAAAATGGCAAAATTTCAAGACAAAGAGAGAATATTAAGGCAGCAAGGGAGAAACAGGAAGTAACATACAAGGGAGCCCCAATAAGGCTAGCAGCTGACTTCTCAATGGAAACACTCCAAGTCAGAAGAGAATGGCAAGAAATATTCCAAGTAATGAGAACCAGAGGTTTGCAACCAAGGCTACTTTACCTGGCAAGGCTCTCAATCAAGATAGAAGGCCAAATAAGAAGCTTCTCAGACAAAAGAAACCTAAAAGAATAAACCTCCACCAAACCAGCTCTGCAAACGATGCTAAAGGGACTGTTTTAAGGAAAGGAAGGAAAAGAGAGAGGGGGGGGGAGGAACACAGGTATGTAAATGGCAATGAATAAGTACCTATCAATAATAACCTTAAACATAAATGGATTAAATGCTTCAATCAAAAGACATATAATAGCTGAATGGATAAGAAAGCATGACCCACACATATGCTGCCTACAACAGACCCACCTCAGGACAAAAGAGATACACAGACTGAAAGTGAAGGGCTGGAAACAAATTTTCCAAGCAAACAGGGAAAAAAATGGCTGGGGTAGCAATACTCATATCAGACAAAATAGACTTAAAAAAAAAGGATCAGGAAGAGAGACCCAGAAGGTTACTTCATAATACTCAAGGGAAGAATCCACCAACAACCACCAACAAGACATAAACATTGCAAATATATATGCACCCAACATAGGAGCACCCAAATACATAAAGAAAATCTTAAAGGACTTCAAGAAAGATATTGACAGCAACACAATTATAGTGGGAGATTTTAACACCCCACTGTCAAAAATGGACAGATCTTCCAAACAAATTATCAACAAAGATATTGAGGCATTGAACAATGCCCTAGATGAAATGGACTTAACTGATAAATACAGAGCCCTCCATCCCAAAGAAGCTAAATACACATACTTTTCAAATGCACATGGAACATTTTCAAAGATAGACCACATGATAGGACACAAAACAAGTCTCAACAAGGTCAAGAAAATCGAAATCATACCAAGCATTTTCTCAGATCACAAGTGAGTGAAACTAGAAACCAACCCAATGAAAAAAATCCCAAAACACTAAAATTATGGAGATTGAATAGCATGGTACTAAACAATGAATGGGTCAAGAATGAAATTAAGGAAGAAATAAATTGTTTCTGGAAACAAATGAAAATGAACTCACAACAACCCAGAACTTACACAGCGAAGGCAGTCCCGAGAGGGAAGTTCATAGAAATACAGGCCTACCTAAAAACATAGAAACATTTCAAACAAACAACCTAATCCTACATCTACAAAAACTAGAGGAACAACAACAGACAGCCCAGAGCAAGTAGAAGGAAGGAAATAACCAAGATCAGAGCAGAATTAAATGACATAGAGACTAAAAGCACAATTCTAAGCATCAATGAATCCAGGAGCTGGTTCTTTCAAAAGATAAACAAAGTTGACAAGCCTTTAAGCAGGCTCATCAATAAAAAGAGAGAAGACCCAAATAAACACAATCAGAAATGAAAGAGGAGAGATTATAACTGATACCACAGAAATACAAAGGCTTGTAAGAAATTACTACAAAGAACTGTATGCCAAGAAATTTGAAAACCTAGGTGAAATGGACAAATTTCTAGAAAAATATAATCTTCCTAAACTCAATGAAGAAGAAGCAGAAAGCCTGAACAGACCAATAACAGGAAATGAAATTGAAGCAGTAATAAAAAAACTCCCGACACACAAAAGCCCTGGACCAGATGGTTTCATAGGAGAATTCTATACAGCATTTAAGGAAGAGCTATCCTTCACAGACTATTCCAAAATATCCAAAATGATGGAAGACTCCCAAACTCTTTTTATGAGGCCAGCATCATCCTAATCTTAAAACCAGACAAAGACACAACGAAGAAAGAAAACTTCAGGCCAACATCGCTGATGAACATAGACACTAAAATCCTCAACAAAATATTGGCACACTGCATCCAACAATACATTAAAAAGGTCATACACCATGACCAAGTGGGATTCATCCCAGGGATGCAAGGATGGTATAGTATTCGCAAATCAGTAGATTATGTTATGTGATTACATCACATAAACGAAATCAAAGACAAAAATCCCATGATTATATCAATAGATGCAGAAAAAGCATTGATAAAGTACAACACCCATTTATGATAAAAACACTCAGGAAAGTGGGAATAGAGGGAGCATTCCTCAACATAATAAAGGCCTTATATGAGAGACCTATTGCCAACATCATACTCAATGGGCAAAAACTAAAATCTTTTCCACTAAGATAAGGAACAAGACAAGGCTGTCCACTCTCACCACTTTTATTCAATATAGTATTGGAAATTTTAGCCACAGTGGTCAGACAAGAAAAAGAAATAAAAGGCGTCCAAATTGGAAAAGAGGAAACAAAACTGTCACTGTTTACAGATGACATGATAGTGTACATAGAAAATCCTATAGATTTGGCCAAAAAACTGCTTGACTTAATAAATGAATTTGGAAAAACAGCGAGATACAAAGTCAATATCCAGAAATCAGAGGCATTTTTGTACACCAACAATGAAACAGCGGAAGCAGAAATCAAGAAAAAAATCCCATTCAATATAGCAAAAAGAAAAAATAAAATACCTAGGAATAAACCTAACCAAAGAGGTAAAAGACCTGTATTCAGAAAACTACATAACACTGAAGAAAGAAATCAAGGAAGACACAAACAAATGGAAACATATACCATGTTCATGGATTGGACGAATTGACATCATCAAAATGTCCATACTACCCAAAGCAATTTACAGATTCAATGCAATACCTATTAAAGTACCAATGGTATATTTCACAGACATAGAACAAACACTTCAAAAATTTATATGGAACCACAAACAACCCCGAATAGCTGCTGCAATTTTGAGAAAGAAGAGTAAAATAGGAGGGATCACAATACCCGATGTCAAACTGTATTACACGGCCACTGTAATCAAAACAGTCTGGTACTGGCATAAAAACAGGGACATGGACCAATGGAACAGAACAGAGAGCCCAGAAATAAACCTAAGTTTCTATGGTCAATTAATATTTGACAAAGGGGGTAGCAACATGAAATGGAGTAAAAATAACCTCTTCAACAAATGGTGTTGGAAGAACTGGACAGCTACGTGCAAAAAAAATGAAACTCAAGCACCAACTTACACCATACACAAAAATAAATTCAAGGTGGACAAAAGATTTAAATATAAGCCGTGACACCATTAAAGTCCTAGAGGAGAACATAGGCAGGAAAATCTCAGATATTTCACACAGCAACATTTTTTCTGACATGTCCCCTAGAGCAAGGAACATAAAGGAAAGAATAAACAAATGGGATTTCATCAAAATAAAAAGCTTCTGCATGGCTAAAGAAAACAGTATTAAAATAAAAAGAGAACCAACTGTATGGGAAAACATATTTGCCAATGATACCTCGGACAAGGGTTTAATCTCCAAAATATATAAAGAACTTACATGACTCCACTCTAAGAAGACAAGCAACCCAATTAAAAAATGGGCCAAGGACTTGAACACACACTTCTCCAAGGAGGATATACAGAGGATTCAGAGACACATGAAAAAATGCTCAATATCACTAGCTATCAGAGAGATGCAAATTAAAACCACAATGAGGTACCACTTCACACCTGTCAGAATGGCCATCATAAACAAAGCAACAAACAAGTGTTGGAGAGGTTGTGGAGAAAAGGGGACCCTAGTGCACTGTTGGTGGGACTGCAGACAGGTGCAACCACTATAGAAAACAGTATGGAACTTTCTCTGAAAACTAAAAATGGATCTGCCTTTTGACCCAGCAATTCCACTGCTGGGATTATATCCTAAGAACCCTGAAGTACTAATCCAAAAGAACTTATGCACCCCAATGTTCATAGCACCACAATTTACAATAACCAAGTGTTGGAAGCAACCCGGGTGCCCATCAGTAAATGAATGGATCAAAAAACTATGGTACATTTACACAATGGAATCCTATGCAGCAGAAAGAAAGAAGGAGCTCCTACCCTTTGCAACAGCATGGATGGAGCTGGAAAGCATTATGCTAAGCAAAATAAGCCAGGCAGTGAAAGACAAATACCATATGACCTCACCTTTAACAGGAACCTAAACAGCAAAACAAACAAACAAGCAAAATATAACCAAAGACACTGAAATTGAGAGCAGGGTGATGGTGACCAGAGGGGAGAGGGGAGGGAATTTCAGGGGAGAATGGGAAGGGTTTACAGGAACAAATATAAAGGACACAACAAAAACTAGGGGTGGGGGTGGAAATGGGAAGGAGGTGGGGAGGGAGGGGTGGGTGGGCAGGATGGGAGAAAAGGACAGAAAACTGTACTTGAACAATGATTAAAATAAAATTAGGAAAAAAAGTTCATTAAAAAAAAAGAAATAATACAGACAGACTCCCTGTACATTTTTTTCAGTTTCCCCCAATAGTTACATTTTGTAAAACTATAGAACAGTATCACAACCAGTGTGGTGGATATTGGGCCAGTGGTATCCATCATGGCTGCAGAAGCTCATTGAAACACAAGAAAACATACACACAGACAACCGAGTCCTGTGGGGAAATAGGTACGAAGCGGCCACTCTCTCTAGTGGAGAGCGCCTCAGCCACCGTCCCTAGGGGAGAGCGCCTGATGTCGGGGGGCTCCCCCACCCCCGTAGAGCCCCTCCGGCTGCCACACATGAGAATAAGTCTACTAAGACATGATCTGCTTGGGGAGGAAAGGTGGCCAATCTCTCAAAGGAGAAGGACAAAGAGCCTGTTCCTCAATGGCTTTTATCGCGTTCGTTTGACAAGAATTCAGGTAAAGCTCATTAATCATGGCCAGGAAGTAAGGATCAAACAATAGATAACAAAGAACTCTGAGGGCCTATTTTGAGTCAGGGTCAGATAGCTAAAGAGCTGTAAAACTTTGAGGAACAAACTTACTTCTTCCTTGGACCCTTATCAGTTAATTGAGAGCATTCTAAATAAAGCAGATTTCACAGGATTTTACATATTCTTTTTTAGGCCTGATTGCCCAGGGAACCCACCCTTCCCAGCACAGGGCTGCACCACCCTCTGTCATTGTTTCAGGCTTAGGTGGAGCAAGGGAAGTAAGGCAGCCAAGAGATTAGGAGATTTCTCAAAGACAATGAGGACTCAGGCTATGTCAAAGCTGAGGGGTGAGGGTCCATCACCCCCTTTTGCTGTAGCCCCCAAAGTCCTTCCTTGGGGGCCTCCCACGTGATTGTGGCTGTCTTAGGTCATTCCCCCCTTGGGGAATCTTACCCGTCATCGGCTAACCGACAAAGCATTGGGGGCCAGGCAGGGTGAAGGAAAAGGAGCAGAAGCAGTGTTCCTGCCAGGGAGATAAGCTTTTGTCTCCTTGCTGGTTTACGGTCCAAGATCGTTCCCTCAGCCTTAGCCTTGGTGGGGGTTACAGCTTTTGAAACCAGGCAGGGTGGTTCCCAACAAACCAGGATATTAACATTGTCACAATCTACCAATTTTATTCAGAGTTCTCCCGTCTTACTTGTACTCTTTTGTGTGTGTGTTTAGCTTTATGCAGTTTTGTCACCTATATAGGTTTGTGTATCTACCCCCACAATCAAATCTGGACAGTTCCAGTGGTTCAGACACCTTTTATAATCAAACCCTCCTCCCTCCTGCTTCACCCCATTCCTAACCCTCGATAACAACTGTTGATCTGTCCTTACTTCGAGAATTTTGTCATTTTAAAATGCTGTATCAATGAAATCATACAGTATGCAATTTTTAGAGATTAACTTTTTTCCCCACTCGGCATAATCCCCTGGAGATTCATCCAAGTTGTTGCACATATCAACAGTTTGTTACTTTTTACTGCAGAGTAGTATTTCATGGTAAAGATGTCCCACAAATTACTTAACCATTCACCTGATGAAGGATGTATGGGCTGATTCCAATTTTTAAATATTACAAATAAAGCTAATATGGACATTTGTGTACAGACTTTTGTGTGACTATAAGTTCTCCTGTCTCTAAGATAAATGTCCAGGAATGGAATTGCTAGGTTGTATGGTACTTATATTTTTAGTTTATTTTTTCTAAGAAATTACCAAACAGTTTCCCAGGTTGACTGTACCAATTTACACTCCCAGCAGCAATGTATGAGAAATCCAGTCTCTTATTCTCTGTAGAAATATATATATATACACATATATACACATATATATATATACACATATATATATATATATTCTGTGGTATAGATATATAGTGAAGTTCATTTAGTCATTTACTCAGTAAATTGGGGTCTCGAATAAAATATACGTAATCCACATCTCACATAACTTACAATTCAGTGTTACAGGCATGCAAATAGGTAGTCATGATGTAGCATGATAACTGCTGTGATGAAGGAAGTGCAGGATGTTGTGGGGGCAGATAGGAACGACACCTAGGAGGCTCTTAAAAGTGATGCTTTCATTGCACTTAATCATTCTGTTGGAGTCGCAAGGAAGATTACCTCATTTGGGCAAATAGATTTCAGCAGAACCCTTAAAAATCTTTCTTTTCTTGATGCAATGAACTAGTCCAACCCAATTAATCTAGGAGAGAATCTTCTAACTCTATTTTCTGATATTGTTGGCAGTTTTAGAAGAATAAAGCATTTTTTTTCCTTAACTCAATTTGTGTATGGGTGTTATTGACATACTCATCTCTTGGTCAACAGGTCTTTCAGCTGGCGATCCCACTTTGAGGTAAGAATAATGCTATCATATTTTGCACTTAATTCAACCAAGAATAAGTTGGTATTTAAAAGTTGGAGGACTACCCCGGCCAGGTATCTCAGTTGATTGGAGTGTCGTCCCAATATGCTAAGGTTGTGGGTTTGATCTCTGGTCAGGGCACATGAAGGAGTCAACAAATGGATGCATAAATGAGTGGAAAAACAAACCAATGTTTCTCTCTCTTAAAAATAAAAATTAAAAAAAAAAAGAGTTGAAGGACTACAGCTTTTTTAAATCATTTTTTTCCTCTTTTACCCTGCTCCCATTCTTCTTTTTCCCTTTTCCAACTTCATTCTCTGTGAAGATTGATTGCTTTCTATGTCTCAGCTTCTATGTCTTTTGTTTTCTGCTTAAATAAATTATCTTCCAGTTTTGTTCTGTTATTATCATACTATTCTCTTCTCTCTTTAAATCACACATTCTTATAGTCATTCATGAAAAGTCTAAGGAACTGATTTGTCACCTTGATTTCATCTTCCTGTTTTATATTATATGCCCATTCTCCAGACAAATCATTATGACAGGGGGACTTTTGTCAAGGAATATACAAGTTTTATCTCATGATGGATAGAAGGACTCATGTATGTAATGAAAGTGATACTTTAAGGGTGAGTGAGAAGCATTAGAATGTAATAAGCTTATGACTCAACCATACTGGAAAGGAGAGTCCTCAGCACAATCCTGAGTTTCTCCAGTCACAGTTTAGACACACAGAGAGTAAGATTTAAAGATGCCATTTATAGCAGGTTGAATTTCTTTCATATGAAGTATTAATATACAGAATTTAATGTGGAGGAATCCTGAGGCTAAATTACTCTCTTCATAGGCTTGGCAATAGAATTCTGTTGGTAATTTAAGGCTTCTGCACCTGAGGGATAGTTCATATTAACAATTGGGACATGGCACCTTTAAGAGTAAAATAGAAAGATTAGAATATAATCAGAAAATTGACATATTTATACTTGAATTCAAGAAAAACAAGCAATGGTATAGAGAGAGTGGTAGCCAAACAACATGAGTTGGGAAAAATCTGTCCATTGTGTTTGTGATAGAAACACTGCTAATTCAAGTGGACCTCCCCAGATAATTTTAAGACAGGAAAAAAAAGTTTCCTGATATGTGGTGTTTTAGATCTATTCTATAGAAGAAGGAAGCATTAAATGATTTTTAAAGTTCCTCTAAAAATTGCATGACAATGTGCACTTTTACATTTTAGGAGAAGAATCGAACCTTGGGAATTTGAAACGTTCTTTGACCCCAGAGAGCTCCGGAAAGAGACCTGCCTGCTATATGAAATCAAGTGGGGTGCGAGTCACAAGATCTGGCGAAACTCAGGCAAAAACACCACCAAGCATGCTGAAGTCAATTTTATAGAAAAATTTACTTCAGAAAGACGTTTGTGCTCATCCATCAGCTGCTCAATTGTCTGGTTCATGTCCTGGAGTCCCTGTTGGGAATGCTGCAAAGCTATCAGAGAATTTTTGCGTCAACGACCTAGTGTGGCTTTAGTTATTTATGTAGCACGGCTTTATCACCACATGGACCAACAAAACCGACAAGGACTCAGGGACCTCGTTGGCAGTGGTGTGATTATCCAGATCATGAGAGCCCCAGGTAAAAGCAATTAACCAAGAATCTTAATATTTTAGGATTATATATATAAACATGAAACCTAGATAATTTTATTAACCAATGTCACCCTAATGAATTTAATTAAAAAATAAAATAAACAAGAATCTTAAGTATTTATGGTAGACTGTGGTGGTGATATGTTTCCAGGGCTGGAGATTAATTATCTCAGGGTGGGACTCTCAGAAGTAAAAGTTCAAAATAATATGGGAAAGGATCATGTCTGAAACTCATTGTAGGAAAAGTATAAAAAATATGACTCCTTTTTCTACTTTGCCACTATGGCCTTTCATCCATCTCTCTCTCTTTTTTTAAAAAAGTTTTTATTTATTTATTTTTAGAGAGAGGGGAAGGGAAGGAGAAAGAAAGAGAGAAATATTGATGTATGAGAGATACATAAATAGGTTGCCTCTTGTATACCCCCAACTAGGGACTGGCCTGCAACCCAGACATGTGACCTGACTGGGAATTGAACTGGCGACCTTTCGGTTTACAGGTCAGCACTCAATCCACTGAACCACACCAGACAGGACTCAGCCATCTTGAAATGAACTGCTTTGAACTTTTTGGGGGTTCTGGGGAGTCTAGTTCATCTGCAGTATCAAATAGGACAGAGGGCTTTATATATGGTATATATTTAAGTTTGGTTTTCTTTAAGTAGCTTTCTGTTGTATTTGTTGAATGAACCAAGTTTTGCGTTCCCTTAGAACATGATCACTGCTGGAGGAATTTTGTCAACTACCCACCTGGGAAAGATGTTCACTGGCCAAAATACCCACCTCTGTGGATGGAGCTGTATGCACTGGAACTCCACTGCATAATCTTAGTAAGTTATTTTAAGAGACAAAGATTCCAATGCAAAAAAAAAAAAATTGCATCCTTCTTCAAAATCTAACCTACTAATTTTTTAAAATTCTCACTCAAGGACATTTTTTATTGCTTTCAGAGAAAGAGGAAGGGAGGAAGGGAGAGAGAAACTTTAATCAGTTGCTTTCTCATACCTGCCCCTATCAGGGATTGAATCTGCAACTTGAGTATGTGCCCTGACCAGGAATTGAACCGGCAACTCTTTGGTTTATGGGACGATGCTCCAACTCACTGAGCCACGCTGGCCAGGGCCTAATAATTTTGACATGTACTCTCTTCACCATTTGTCACGTATATTGAGCCTTAGTTATTTAACTACTTGACCTATCTTAAGAAAGTGTAAGACAATCTCTTTCTGGAAAGTAAGTGGGAAAGGTGCATAGATAAACTGGCCTAAGATATATGTGGTTTCCCTATTAATTAGATATTCTTATTACTATAACACATATTGGCTCTACAGAATTGCAGATATTCTCCTTTCCTATATTAGTGTTTATCATTCTATTGAAGAAATGTAGGTATCCCACTTGTATTCTCTTGAGAGTAATTCAATGGTCTTCCAAATGATGTTATAAAATGTTTGTGTAATAATAGGATGAAGAAAAGTGTTATCCTAACTTCTTTTTTATTTCAGAGTCTCCCTCCCTGTTTAATGATTTCAAGAAGATATCAGAAACAGCTTACATGGTTCCATCTTAATCTTCAAAACTGCCATTACCAAATGATTCCGCCCCATATCCTTTTAGCTACCGGGGTGATACAACTTCCTGTCTCTTGGAGATAATAAAATGATTCTTTGAAGGCAATGATGATTCACTAGAGATTCAGTGTCATTAAAATCTAGAAACTCTCAGTTTCTGTATCTTAAATTCACAAACTATAAATTATCTAGAAATAAAGAAGACCATTCCATTCACAATAGTATCAAAAACAAACAAACAAAAAAATACACCTTCTTTTCAGCCTGAACTGCCATCTTTCAGCAATTCACCAAATGACTGACACAAAGGGAATCACCCACTGTCTGTTCTCTAGGTCTTTCAGAATAATACCTTATCCTGGCTGGGTGTCTCAGTTGGTTGAAGTGTCATCCCAAACACCAAAAGTTTGCAGGTTAGATTGCTGGTTAGGGCACATACCTAGGTTGTTCAATCCCTGGACAGGGCATGTATGGGAAGCAATCCTTCAATGTTTCTCTCACACTGATGTTTCTCTGTGTTTCTCACACTCTCTCTCTCTCTCTCTATTCCTCTCTCTCTAAAATCAATAAACATATTTTTGGGTGAGGATTTTCAAAAAATACTAATTGAAGGAGATTGAATTATTCCTCCTGATATTTTAAAAAAAGAATACAACCCTGACTGGTGTGTGGCTCAGTTGATTGGTCATTGTCCCCCAAAGCAAAAAGTGTCCAGTTCAAATCTCAGTCAGGGCACATGCCTGGGTTGCAGGTTCAGTCCCTGGTCTGGGCATATATGAGAGGCAACCAATAGATATTTGTTTCTCACATCAATGTTTCTCTCTCTCCCTCCTTTTCCCACTCTCTAAAAACAAATAAGTAAAGTTTAAAAAAAAAGAAAAGAAAAGAAATGCCCCATAAATGTTACCATGGCAAAACTGGAAGAGTCTACAATGTCACCTAGCAAGCGGTGGGCATTGTTGTGAACAAACAAGTTAAGGGCAAGATTCTTGCCAAGAGAATTAATATGTGTGTTGAACATATTAAGCACTCTAAGAGCCAAGATAGCTCCCTAAAATGTGTGAAGGAAAACCATCAAGAAAAGAAGGAAGCCAAAGAGAAAAGTGCTTGGGCTCAGCTAAGGCACCAGCCCGCTCCACCCAGAGAAGCACACTTCATGAGAACCAATAGAAAGGAGCCTGAGTTGCTGGAACTCATTCTCTCTAAATTCATGGCATGATAAGTGTAAAAGAAATAAAAGACCTTTGTACTGATTTTTAAAAAATACATAGAAATACATTTAACCAAGGAGGTGAAAACTTAAAGCTATAAGCTATTGAAAAAAAATGAAGAAGACACAAATAAAATGGAAGGGTATCCCATGTTCATAGATTAGAAAAATTATTATTATTAAAATGTCTATACTACCTAAAGCCATCTACTGATTCAATGCAATCTCTATGAAGATTCCAATGGAACTTTTCACAGAAAAAATACAATTCTAAAATTCATATGGAACCACAAAAGACCTGAATAGCCAAAGTAATCCTAAGAAAGAAGAACAAAGCTGGAGGAATTACAATTCCTGATTTCAAATGATGTTGCAAAGCTATAGTAATCAAAAGAGTATTGTATTAACATAAAAACATAGACCAGTAGAACAGAATGGAGAGTCCAGAAATAAACTTATACATATGTAGTCAACTAATATTTGGTAAGAAAAGCAGGAATACTCAATGGGGAAAGGGTAGTTTCTTCAACAGATGGTGCTGGAAAAATTGATATTCATTTGCATCACTCAGAGAAATTATTTCAAAATGGTCTAAAGACTTAAATGTAAGACTTGACACCATAAAACACCTAGAGGGAAACATGGGGGAAAGCTCCTTAACCTTAGTCTTGGCAATAATTTTATGGGTATTATATCAAAAGTACAAGCAACAAAAACAAAAATAAACAAGTGAGTCCACAACAAATTAAAGGCTTCTCCACAGCAAAAGAAATAATCAACAAAATGAAATAGCAACCTATGAAATGGGAGAAAATATTTGTAAACCATGTATATGATACAGGGGAAAATAGCCAAAATATGTACTGAATTCATACAACTCAATAGCTAAAAACAAAAACAAAAACGAAACAGAGAAAAATAACAAAAAAGAAAAAAAAACTCACAAAATCTGATTTTAAAAGAGGCAAAAGACCTGTATACATATTATTTCCAAAGATATTCAGTTGGCCAACAGCTACTAATGAAGAGTTGATCAACATTACTACTTGTCAGAAAAATGCAAATCAAAACTATAATGAGACAGTACCTTACACATGTTAGAATTTCTTTAAAAAAAAAGATTTTATTTATCTATTTTTAGACAGAGGGGAAAGGAGGGAGAGAAACATCAGTGTGTGGTTATCTCTCACATGCCCCCTACCAGGGACCTGGCCCACAACCCAGGCATGTGCCCTGACTGGGAATCGATCCAGCAACCTTTCAGTTCTCAGGCTGGCACTCAATCCACTGAGCCACACCAGGCAGGAATACAGTTTCTATCATCAAAAAGACAAGAGATACATGTTGGCAAGGCTATGGCCATGTACCCTTGTACATGGTTGGTGGGAATGCAAATTGGTATAGTCAGTATGGAATATAGTGTGGAGGTTCCTCAAAAAAATTAAAATAGGCTCTGCCCAGTGTTACTCAATTGGTTGGGCATCATCCTGCAAACTGAAAGGTCATGGGTTCGATTCCCAATGCCTGGATTGTGGGTTCAGTCCCTGGCTGGAGCACATGCAGGAGCCAACTGATCGATATTTCTTTCTTATATCGATGTTTTTCTCCCTCCTTCCCCCAACCACCTCTTTCTTTTATGTTGCTGATCCATTCTTTTGCCTTTCATTCCTTCTAGAGTATTTTTCATTTCACTTACTGTATTCTTCAGTTTTGATTTTATAAGAATATTTTCTCTCTCTCTGCTGAACTTATCACTGTGTTCATCCATATTTCTCTTGAGTTTGGTAAGTATCCTTGTGTCCATTACTTTAAAGTCTATCTGGTAGACTGTTTATTTCCATTTCATTTAGTTCTTTTACTAGGCTTTTGCTTCATTCTTTTATTTGGAACATAATTTTATATCTCCTCATTTTGCCTAGGACTCTGTGTTTGTTTTTATGTATTAGGTAGATCAGCTACATCTAAAGGTATTGAAAGAGGGGCCTTATGCAGGTATCCAGTGGGGCCCAGTAGCACAAACTTCAGTGGTCACCAACACCAAGTGTTCCAGGGGTGTCCCCAGTGTGGGCTGCATATGACCTCCTACAGTAACTGGGTTGAGACTGTTGAGACTGTTGGCTGGCCTCTGGCCTACCTAGCTGTAAAGCTTGGCTGCCACTGTGGCAGATGTACTAGTGGGGGAGGAGGCTAGCCCCTCATTCCCACTTTAGGGGTACACTTGTGCCACCCACTGGGTGCTGGGGGGTATGTTGCCACTTTGCAAGCCTGCTAGAGCACCCATGGAGTACTGGGAAGTGGGATGCCAATTTGGAGGATCAACAGGATGTCTACTGGTTTCTTGGAGGTGGAGAGCAGTTTTGTTGGGTAAACAGTGGACTGGGTAAGGAGATTGGGCTGGGCAGGTTTTTCGGGGGAACATTAAGCAGGTGGATAAACTAGCAGATTAATGGAGAGTGTCAGACCTGGTGCCTGCCAGTTTTGGCCTTCTGGATGGAAGTAGGACAAATAAAGCAAATGATGAAAAATTGGTGCCTGCAAGTGCCTCCTTCCTGGAGAAAGCCTCCACAGATCCTTCTGGCACAGTCTAAAACTAGCCCATACATCTTCCTCACATATGACACAGGCACCTTTCAACCTGCTGTTCCGTGCTAGGACTCAGAGTAAGTTTGTGCATGGGCCTTTTAAGGGAGGATTCCTGGAAATTCCTATGAAAATTCCTATGGGTTCCTATGGAAATATAGTCCCATCAGCTCTTTGGGATGTAAGCCTCCCTGGTGTTCACAGCCAGATGTTATGAGGGCTCCCTCTTCCTGATGCAGGTCTCCAAGGCAGGGGAGCCTGAGTAAGGTCTCCAAGAGCTTGGTCTCTAGGGGACCTGCACTTCTGATATCCCTCCCATTTATGGTATGCCACACCTCTGCCCCTCTCACCGGTCTCAATATGTTTTTTCTTTATATCCATAGTTGTAGAGAATCTGTTCTGCTAGTCTTCAGGTCATTCTCAGAGAGAGCTGCTTCATAGTTGTAGTTTTAATATATTTGAGGGAAGAGGTGAACCCAGGTTTTCTCTACTTTACCACTTTGATCTGCCTGCAATCTCTGTAATGTCTCTAGGTCGTTTAGGAGTAGGGGCTTGTTGTAAGGACAACCCACCCTGTGATTGGAAAATTGGAACTTTGAGTCTCACACTTTAACCTCCTGGGAGAGGAGATGGGCTGGAGGTTGAATCAATTGCCAATGGCTAATGATTTAATCACTTATAGGTGTAAGTGTTGTATTGTATTGAAGTCTCCAAAAAACCCAAGATGATAGGGTTTAGAGACCTTCTGGGTTGGTGAGCACATGGAGATGTGGGGGGAGCAGTGCACTTGGAGAGAGCATAAAAGCTTCATGCTCTTCCTCCATACATTTCTCTGTGCATCTCTTCCACCTGTTTGTACTGTGTTATGTCTTTATATAATAAATCAGTGATCTAGTAAGTAAAATGCTATCTTCAGGTACATAGTGTCAGAATTGCATTAAATTGTGGGATGATATCCAGCTGGTGTCCTGAGCATTGCTTGGTGTTGTGGGAGAGAAACCTTCCCTTACCCCTCACTGAGTAGAATTGGGTTCAGAAACTAATTCAGGGACCCACAAACTGAACGTCAGCAAAACCTAAGTCATCCTGTACTTGTGGGAAACATCTCACTGTTAAAAAAATCTAACACACACCAGTCAGAATCCTCCCACTCAGCCTTAGCTTACCTTGAAAACACAGCTGACTATGCCCTGTTTTCATGCTGCTGCTCTAATGTTGTATTAAATATCCCTCAGAAAAAGTGCTCCACTGATTATAAGGCGTTGTCCTCCCCAATCCATAAATTGTTTTCCCTTGAATAAAGGACCTAGAACTCGTTACTAAATTGTCTTATTTTTGTTACTTGACAATGCTTAGAAAAATTTTTCTCTCTATCAAAGTATGAATATATTCACCTACTTCCATCTTCTCCCACCAAAGTGGGGAGAGTGAGGTGACGAGAGGAATTGGGTAGACTCCTTATAGTGTATGGTTATAAGGACTTATTTGCAATGATTGTTTGACTATAAATTTATACTGGTCATAAAGTTATAGTCTTTACACATGCCTTTTGTGTGGCATTCTTCAGATGCACTGAGGTGAAGAATGCAGGCATGGAGAATGTTGATGGTTCAATGGGTTAGCCAGGTTTAGGATTTTGGAAGATGAGATCAATAAAAAGAATGAGACAACCCCCCCCCCCCTTCAGATTAGTATGTCTTTGAACTGGATTTAAAAAAAAGAGGAAAAAAGGAGAGGGTTGTGGGTTGGAAAAAGTCAGAAAGGCAATGAACTGAAAATCTTGATAAGATCATTAAATAGGTATAGTGGGTATATTTAAACAATCAAGCTTGAAGAACAGTATGTTGTGGTCAGAAACAGAATGGATTAACTATTTTGAGAGCAAAATAGCTGTAATTGTTGACATCACCGAGGGTGTGGCCAAGGGAGCCTCTGGCTGAGTTAGGGTGGAGAAGCAGAAAGGAGGAGGTCAAGGAACTAAGAGGTAAGCCCCATCAGTGGTCTTTTTCAGAATTTTCTTGGTGTTCTCACATGTTTCTTCTACTAGATGAATTTTAGAATAATTTTGTGGAGTTCCTAAAGATCAATCAGAACTTTCAAAATGATTATGAAACTCTATATGCCAGATGAGAAGGGTAACCCTCACTTTACTTTCCAACTATCTGTTACTCTTGTGTGTCCATTTCTTCCCAGCCAAAGTTCTTGAAATAATAACGTGTACTCATTATTCTATTTCCTTATGTTCTGCTTCTCAACTCTTTGGAAAACTGTTTTTTGTTTTTTTTTTAATTTATTGATTGTAGAAAGAAAGAGAGAACTGACGAAAGAGAGACTTTGATTTGTTGTTCCACTTATTTATACATTTATTTGTTGTTTCTTATATGTGCTCTGACTGGGGATTGAACCTGCAACCTTGGCATATCAGGATGATGCTCTAACCAACTGAACTACCTGGCCAGGACAAGGAAAACTTTTGCTAAGGATGCTGATGAGCTTTCTTCAATCTTTGTCTTCTTTTATCTACTAGCCATATTCATGTGTTTGACCACATTATATCTGGATCCCTTCTTGCCAGTTTTCTTCGTAGGCTTTTCTTACTCTGCCCACTCCTAAAATATCAGTGTTTCACAAGATTATCACCTCTCAGTCATTCGTTCATTCAATAGATTGAGTAAAACAAATCTGGGGGTACAGCAGTGAATAAAACAGACCCCATTTGTTGCTTTCATGGTGCTCAAATGCCAGTTTTCTCTTACTGTATAAACACACTTCCCAGGAGAGCTCATCCATTCCATGACTTCAACTACCACTTATAATCAGGAGTGATAGTCATATCAGCAACTGGTATCACAACAAACTCCGAACAGGGAATCAACTAGTCAGACAACCAATCTGTTTTATAACCAAGAATAGTCACTATCAAAAGAAGTCTGAATGAAAATGCCAAGTACTGGGCCAAAGAAAGATTCACAGTTACTTGAATAAATTAAAATTATGGGACAGCTGAGCCATCCCGGAACACAGAATGGAATTCTGAGCTCAAGTTTCCATTGCTATATAAATTTTTGTCATATTTTCTTTGTAGTATAAACTTGTGGAATTTCATCTTTGTGTAAGCCAATGTGAAAACATTTCATTAGGCCTTGGCCAGGTAGTTCAGTTGGGTAGAGCATCATCCTGATACGCCAGGGTTGCAGGTTCGATCTCTGGTCAGGGCATATATGAGAATCAACTAATGAGTGCATAAATACTTGGAAACAACAAATTGATGTTTCTCTCTCTCTTCTTCTCTCGATCTAAAATAAATACATAAAAAATAAAAACAAAACAAAAAGATTTCATTGGGAATACATAGCCATTGAAAACATCTTAGGACAAAACAATGTGTAAGTTTGAAACTCAAGTAAATGATCACCACAGGTTCCTTCTAATTCTATCATTCTACCATGTACTGATTTTGTTTATAAGACTAGTTCAGCTTCACTAATCTTTATGAAGGCCTTTGCAAACTTGATCTCTCTTGGCTCAATTTTGAATTTGGATCTTATCTAAAATAAAGATTAAGTGACCCCCACCCCCATAGAATGTACATAAAAAGAAAAAAACACACCAATTTTATCAACCACGGCAGCTTTAAAACCCTAAAGGCAGATTTTATTTGATTAACACTCATAGGCAATCGTGCTGTGCAGGTTTCATGGTTCAGAAATTAGAACGGCTTGCTATGCATCAAGCTAACCAGCCTTTGTGCCTGCCTCTCCGATGATGTGTGACTTCAGACAAGTTCTACCCCGCCCTGTCCCAGATCCCGGAAGTCACACCCGCCCCTGGCTTCTTGGCCAAGAGATGGGACAACTTCTGAGCTATCACTAACCTCAGCACATGTCACTGTCTCTCTTTGGTACCTTAAGCCCTTGTGAATAGTTAAACTGTACCATCTGTTTTGGCCAGGATTCTAAATGTTTTTATGAGATCAATAGGAAATACATTCTTGCTCTTCCCAGATTTTGGAGTCATTGGCAATATTTGGTGGTTGTCTTAGTATATCAGCATATGGATGCATGTATTAGTGAGCTGTTATGGCCTATAGAGCCAGGAATAAAGCAGACATCCCTCAGCTTGGACACTTGTATGGAATGGAACCTAGGTATAACTCTTGTGTACCCAACTATGGGGTGTAAGTACCCAGAACTGTCTTTGGTTTACATGCCCCTCTGTATTAGATGTGGCCAAAGAATCAGAGGAAGGCCAGTACTTCTGTGATCACTGACTTTTGTTTCATTTTTATTGGGGCTGGATGCTGGCTTGTGACCTGAAAGATCCAGGGAGGGTATATCTGTATAGAGAGGGGGTGTTGAAGATGAGTATTAAAGGATTTATTAATTCTATCACTTAAGTAGCTTTAAAAAGAAGAGAAGAGAGGAGAAAAGAAAACACAGAGGGGAGAGGGGAGGGTATAATGAGGGGAAAAGGGTTAAGGGTTTTCAGGAACAACTATCAAGGACACACGGACAAAAACAAGGGAGGTGGAAACAAGGGAGGGAAGTGGGGATGGCTGGAGTGGCGGGGGAAGGCAGAAAACTGTACTCGAACAACAATACAATTCAAAAGTATTTAATTAAAAAAAGAAATAAATAAGTTAAAAAGAAATGAAAAGAGAAGAGGCAGTGTTCCAGTTTGGGATGGAGGCAGGAGATACGTATCAAGAAGCAAACTAGTCAATCTTTAGCTTGAGTTTTTTTCTTCGTATGTGATGCATTCATTTTGTGCCAAAGTGTATCAAGTGTCTTAGAGAAGCTGGCCGATGGTCTACAGCTCTTCCTGGGCTTGTGATAATACACATGAGCAAGTTGCTAGGATAGCCATTGCTGCTGCAGTATGGTATTCCCTTGGAAGAGGAGTAAATTATTCTACAGGATCTCTGTGAAGGCAAGGTTGGTGGGTCAGCCATATTCACTGACAGAAAAATGCCAGAAATATTTTCCCAGGCTCTGAATGGTCATCAGATAGAGGACTTGAACAGTGCTTTCTAGAATGATGGTATAAAATGAGAGCTGTATGAGAGATTATATATCCAGGCAAGCAGTAGAGGTAAAATAGTCTAAGTCTTTTTTTTTAAAAATTCTTTAAAATATTTTATTTATTTATTTTTAGAGAGAGGGGAAGGGAGGGAGGAAGAGAAACACTGATATGTGAGAGATGCATTGATCTGTTGCCTCTCACATACCCCCAACTGGGAACCTGGCTTGCCACCCAGGCATGTGTACTGACTGGGAATCGAACAGGTGACCTTTTGGTTCGCAGGCCAACACTCAATCCACTGAGCCACACCAACCAGAGCTCTAAGTCTTAAAATTAAAAAAAAAAAATTACCCTATATCTTCCTGAATACCTAAGTCCCTGAATATGAAAAGATTTGTGCAATTTCCTAGCTGTATCCCTAATCACATTTCTGTGGAAAGTCATGTTTCTTATGAATATTCTCATACCACAAGGTAATAAACTTTTCAACCTGCAGTACAGTTTTATGTATTATTTCAAGACTTTTTTCCCCACAAAGAAAAAGAAGTTACTTCCTTTATGATAAATAAAGAACAATAAAGTCATACTAAAATACAGATTCTGGGCTGTCAGCTTCCTTTTTATCAACCTAAAACTTTACACACAAACAAAATTTAAAAAGTATTGTGTATCATAGAAATTTGGTCTTGAAAGGAAATAATAAAACCATGTAGGAGTAAAAACATTTTCCTTTTCTTCCCTTTTAGGTTCTATGGCTAGTTTAATAATTAAATTGACATAAAACAGATTAACAGGAGAAAAGCAAATTTCTTATGTATGGGAGCCTCAGAAAAATATGTGACTCAGAGAAGTGACCAACACAGGAAACTTTAAACCTTTAGACAAAGGAACAATACATTTGTGAGTAGTCGACAAAACAAATGGGGTTTGAGTTGGGGAGTAAATTGGTGAAGGAACAAGGTTTGTATACACTACCTTCTGGGACCTAAACCCCCTGCCTCTGGTGATAAGGATGCCTTCTACTCTCCTGGTACAGGGAGGATACCTTCCACTAGGGAGACTTATTTCCTGATTCAGGGAAACAAAGAAGGGTCAGAGTATCCTTTTTGTACTGACTATTGCTGAAGTATCTTTAATTCAAAATAACCAATATGCCAAAGTGTGCCCTGGCTGGTGTGGCTCAGTGGATTGAGTGCCAGCCTGCAAACCAAAGTCAGTGGTTTGATTCCCAGTCGGGACGCATGTGTGGGTTGCAGACCAGGTCCCCAGTAAGGAGTGTGTGAGAGGCAATCACACATTGATGTTTCTTTCCCTCTTATTCTCCCTCCCTTCCCCTCTCTCTAAAAATAAAATCTTTTAAAAAATATGCCAAAACGGCATAGTTTGGGGTGGCATATTTTGCTTCACTTCAACCAGAAAATGTTCAATCCAAGAATGACAAGAGTTCTCATCTTTGCTAAAACGAGAGACCCTAACAAGGGTTAGGAGAGGTACCCAGTGCAGTGCATAACCCAGGTGACAAGTGAAGGTCATGAGTATCAGGTTCACCAACTACATGCTTTCATGGCCTTGGGAAAGAGGTGTGTATAAGATAAAATGAGTGATGGGTCAAAGAGATAGCTATGGTCTATTAGGAGACCAATAGGCCTGAGGCATTTCTTCCCTGGGGAATGTTTTATATTATTTGATAAGATAACCAGTCAAATGTAGCCAAAAGTAGGAACAGAGACTCAGGAAAAGTTTACTGTATCCATAGGTCCTAGAGACAGAAGGCACAGTAAGCCACACAGGGCCACCTGGAGGACTGATCACGAGGCAGAAGATAGGAGGGAGAGGTTTATGCCCGAGCTTTTACCGCGGTTTCCAGAGAGAAAGATGAGGCAGGGCAGGGTAAATAGTTTAAGATTAGCTAGTTTAAATAATTTCACTAGGCTCTATCTAACTGATAGGGAGGGTGGTGATACTTGGACCTGAGATGATAACGAAAGAGGAATCATTCCCTGAGGGTGGACAAGCCAAATAGAGGAGGGATGGCCCTGGACTGGTTAGTTTGCATATTAAAGGCTAGCTGAGTTCTTGCTATCTCTAAGAATTGGCTAGCCCTAGGAGGGTCAACCTCTCCCCTTCTACAAAGGTTTTTTAAGTTGTCAAAACATAATAATATACCAAAAAATTAAATATAGACAATACAAGTGACCCTAATACACATCACATTAAGTTTGTGTATAACTGAATTACAACTGGCTAGTTGACATGTTATGTTTTGTTGACATTTAATTAAACATTCATTTATTTTGATTTTGTAGGAATTTAGCAATTGGGAATTGGGTACTTTGGAAGTGTTTGGTTGCTTTTAGGTCTCATACATGAGTTTAGACCCTCAGAAAACTCCTAAACCCTGGGATAGCTCAGGCACTAGGCCACATAGCCTGGTCTATCAAATTGCCTGATGTCCCTAATTTACCTTCACATTTTTCAGAAGTGATGGATTGTGGTAACTATTAACTTTTGATGAGTATCTTACCACCCCCCCACTCAGTAAGAACAGGCAAATTCATCCTTGACTGATGGACTGTGTAATTCCTTGGCATCAGCTGACCTGATCTACCACAGAACAGATGCAGCTGCCCTGCCCTTCATAGAGCCAGCAAGTGCTTACTATTTGTGGCCTCCCAAGCAAGAGAAATTATAGCCTGGTTACAAGCAATCTCAGTAGAATTAAGGGTCTGTGGATGAGCTTGACCTGTAGCCCAGTTTAAGGTGCTTAATCAATCAGAACAGCACATGTATTGAGGCTCATTACACTCAGCTAATCCTCTCAGACACAGCTGGCAAACACAAGGCCCGAGGGATGAATCCGGCCCTCCACCTTGTTTCTACCAAGTGGCAGCACTGAGTTCTCACTTAACAGTTAAGTGCTTACATTTATACAGTCCTAAAATTATATTTGGCATTTAGAAGGCAACCACGAAGCTGATATGGCCTCCAGGGAAAATGAGTTTGACACCCCTGCTCTAAGACAATAATGGGCAAATCAAAACAATACAAATCCTTTAATTCTCTCTCATACACAAACTTCATGAAAGAATAATTTCTGATTGTTGCTACCCTGTCCCCATTTTTTACTGCCCATTTGTTCTTCAACCAGTGTGTCCACCATTCCCCTGAAGCCCCTGTTGTCTGGTCTGCCTCCAACCGCTCCCTCTTTCTGAAAGCTTCCTACTTCGCTGTCTTCATTTATGCTGCTCCTTTGACTTCCCTCTTTTCTCTGATGTCTCTTTTGAGACTTCTTTGATAGATTGTTCTTTCCCTTCTTTCATTTTACATGTCTGTGCTTCTCAGCTCTCTGTCATGCTCACTCAATACACTCCCCACCTTTGGGACCTCATGTCCACGTGTGGACTCATTTAATAAGTAGAGCTGATGACTACCAAACCTATTTTCTTCAACCCAGACCTCTATATCCAGGAGTGGACAAAACAGGTTTACAGCTGTGAGTACACAAATATTCTCATATTATTAATTAATTATTGCATGATTTATTTGTATTACAACTGTAAACTAACTTTGCCCTCTCCCTATACAACCATTTACCTGCTTTAACCTGTCCCAGGATTAACTCATTGTCTTTACTGTCTTTTTTTCCTCCTCTGTTTTCTCTCTCGGTAATGGGATTACCATCAAGTCATTCTTCAAAGTGGAAACCTAGGAGTTATCCTCAGCTACAATCTCTTCCATGATTCATTAGCCAAAGGTAGATGTTACTCCCTAGTATTGACTAGCTCCTTCTCTTATCTGTGACTCCAGTGCTGTTTTAAAGCCTCCGCCGCCTTTACCCTGGGCTAACTGCGCTAGTGTAAGAAACATTCCGGTCTCCGGCCGACTCCCTCCCTCATCCTCCACACTGTGGCCAGAAACTTTCTAAAAGGCGAATTGGATGAAGTTACCACCCTTTAAAAAAAAATCCTTTCAGCTATTCCTACCGCCTTCAGTTTAAACATTAAACTCCTCCACTTAACACAGGGTTTTCGTGATCAGGCGTCTGCTGCTGCAGGGGGTCAGCTTGACCTCCGGAGGCCCTCTTCTCCCGCCACAGCGAGCTGTTCTTCCTGAAATCTTCTGCAGTATTTCAAATCTCTCAGTCTTCAGACATGATGTCCTCTCTGCCAAGTGTATCCTTACCACTGTGTGTGAGTGTGTGTGTGTGTTTTATTTCCTTATCACATTTCACTACTAACTTCTTTTACTTTAAGCAAGAGGACTAGGAGGAGGCAAGAGACGAGTATCTGGAATGCTAGCAATTTTTTTGATCTTAGTGTTTATCATGTACTTACAAAAATTCTCAAGCTGTAAGATGATTTATGCACTTTTCTCTATGTCATAGCAGTTTAATTAAAAAGTTATTTAAAACTTAAAACAATTAAGCTCATCGGCATCCTGCTCTAGAAAGCCTTCTCGAACCTTGAAGCTAATTAAAATGACCTGTTCCATGTGTATGTTCGTATACTTGTGTCAAATTCTGTGTCATTGTTGATTATTGGTCTCTTCCTCTCTAGGAGCTTTTGAAGGGGAAAGAGTGTTTCTCATTAACTTTGCAGGACCAGCACCTACCGCACTGCTCCACAAGACAGGAGGTGCTCCAAAGTTATGTGATACAGACACAAATGGCTCCTCTCCCTCTGCTTCGGGGAGATGTTAGGTAGCCTGACCCATCATAGTCACACACACACAAAAAAAAGGAGTTAGAATCCAAAGAGTTTTGACACAGAGGTCTGTTCTTACTAAAGTCAACAAATTTTACCAGAAACTGAAGGGCTCAGTTCAGCCTCAGTAGAGGAGAACCATGAAGCAAATTTCAGGGATAGACATATAGACTGACTAGATGCAGTAGTTCAGTGAGACTATAGTTTAGAGGGCGGACAGGACAGAAATAAACCAAAGGGGTCCTCGGGTAATGGTGAAAAACACACGTTCATGTCTGGGCTTTCAGTTTAGAGTTTAAGTGCTGTTAGGAACCTGTGTTCAAGTCATACCAGCTATGGGACCGAGGAGAGGAGAGACAGCCAGTTGGGAAAGGGTATGAGGCCATCGGATAAGAGCTGGGGGCCTCAGATGCAATATATTTCTCTGAAGTACAACTATTATCAAGGAGCAAAGCTCTAGTCAGTGCAGAAGCCAGCAGTTTGGTTTTCATTCACTTTCCCTTTGCAGCCTTCACATCTAGTCATTTACACATCAGATTAAGCCTCTATTTCATGCCTCTCATCTCTACCAATTTCCTTTGATACCACCTTGGTAGTAACATATTTTGAGTGACCCAAAAGATTAGTTGGGTCAATTAAATTGTTCTTCTTTGGGGAATTTGAAAAAAATTGCTAATTATTCATGAGGATCAAGAATAAAAAATAGAGCCCTGGCCAGGTAGCTCAGTTGCTTAGAGCCTTGTCCTGATAAGCCAAGGTTGTGGGTTTGATTCCTGGTCAGGGCACATACAAGAATCAACCAATGAATGCATAAATATGAGTAAGTAGAACAACAAATTGATGTTTCTCTCTTTCTCCTCCTTCCTCTCTCTCTAAAATTAATAAAATAAAAAATTTACATAAAAGAATAAAAAAGAGGCAATAGGAACATCCATAATAGTTATTTTTTAAAAATAAAATCTTATTTACTTATTTTTAGAGAGAGAGGAAGGAAGGGAGAGAGGGAGAGGGACCTGCCCCGTAACCCACACATGTGCCCTGATGAAGAGTCAAACCAGGGACCCTTTGGTTTGCAGGCCAGCTCTCAATCACTGAGCCACAACAGCTAGGGCTCTGATAGATCACTGTATGCAAGTTAACGTTCATTGGAATAGACATTTGAGTAAGCAGAGTCAGTGAGCTAATATGGGAGATGAGCAGAGGGAACAGAGGAGAAAAAAGGAGACACTAAGAGAGACAGAGGCCATGTGGTCCCCCCCCAAAAAAAACAGAAAAAGTAGCTAGTCAGTATGGCTGTAGAACAAATCCTCTCTTTGTGAGTAAGCGGAGTTGGTCTGTTATTTGCAACTCAATGAGCTACACTAAGACAATTACAGACTCCAGAGTCAGAGGTACAGAAGTTTCAATCCACCTCAGGGTTAAATTGTACAGGCTGGGTGAGGTAAAGTATATAAAGTAACTAGCATAAACATACAGTGTGCACTCAAAAATGTTAACTTTCTTTGATCGGTATTTTCTGTGTCACCTTGGATAGGCCCTAGTTATTTAACCAATTGGTTAATCTAGGTGTTGCTCTGAGGTATTTTGTAATTCTGTAATTAAGTCCAATTAACTGTAAGTATTCTACATAATGTGAGTGGGACTGATTCAATCACCATATTTTCGGACCCTACGACATACCCAGGTTTTGGAGGCGGAAAATAGGAAAAAAAATTTTGAAGCAAAAAATGTGGTAAAATATTTAATAACATAAACAACATAACATTTCCATTGTAAATGTAAACATAACTCAACAGCAGCATTAACAGCCATTATTACCGACTTTAAGTTTTATGGTCCTGTGTGCCTTACAGTTGGAAAAATACAGTGGTTTAAAGGAACAGCCTCAGTCTGTTCTCCACAGAGAAGTTTCGCCTGTGGACTCCTGCCCTAGAGGTCCAGACTGCTGGTCTCAACCCCTGCACTGCAGAATTGGATTTGCTCGGCTAGCTCCTGTAATCAAGTATGCCAGTTCCTTAAAATATACCTCTTCCTAGTTTTTCTTTCTCTGGTGGAAGGAACCCTGACTGATAGACTCTTTTCCCTGCAGACTGCCCAACCCTTACAGTGTTTTATGAATCATTGGTTGTAGGAAGAAAGATTTTAGGCCCTTGGAAAGACCCGTGCCATCCCCTTTGCTAGACTTATTTAACTTACATTTTCTCAACTCCTGAAGCTATGGAATGTTTTATATGTTAGTAAACTCTGGAGAATGTAAAATAATTAATTCCTATTAAATTCTATGTTTTAAATGATATTTTCTTTAATTATTAAAATTTACAAGTTATACTTTTTAAAAGAGGTATTATAAAGTAAAAAATGAAAGTTCCCTTTTCTTCACTTTCCTTCTACTATTCAGTTTCTCTCTCTGGAGATGACAACTACTAGTAATTTGAATTTTATCCCTTTAGCTCTTTTGCTAAGCATACTTGTATATGAACGTTTATGTTTTAAAAGGTCTATCTACAGACACACATGCATATACATTAAAGCATAAATGAGATCAAGCTATACAAAATTTTAAAACAATTTTATTCTCTTAGAAATATGTTTTGGAAAATTTTCTATGTCTCTCTGTATATTCATATATATAACTTTACATCATTCGTCTTTAAGTTGCTGTGTACACTTACTGAGTTTTACTGTTCTATGTGTTAACCATTCCATTGCTGACTTTCAGTTTCTCCCTACTGTAATGTTAAGATGAATATCCTTGTGTGTGTAAACTTGGGTACATATATAGGAGATATTTCTTCAGATTAGATTCCTAATTGTTGGGTTAAAGATTATCTATATTTAAAATACCATAATATTTAACTCTCCCACCAGAACTATATGGGATTACTATTTAATCAGTGGTATCATCAATCTTGAAAATACTTTTACTCTTTCATAAAGGTCACAATTGAGCCATTTATCACTCTACCCACAGGAATATTGGAAACATATTAGCATATTTTTTTTTAAAGATTTTATTTATTTATTTTTAGAGAGGGAAGGGAGGGAGAGAAACATCAATGTGCGGTTGCTGGGGGACATGGCCTGAAACCTAGGCATGTGCCCTGACTGGGAATCGAACCTGCGATGCCTGGTTCGCAGCCCGCGCTCAATCCACTGAGCTACGCCAGCCAGGGCATAGCATATTTCTTTAACATTTTGTCCCAAGTCCAGGTAAATTTCAACCTCCTCTATCAATACTTTCTTGATTTATTTAACTCACAATAATTTCTTCCTTCTAGAAATCCAAAGCATTACTATTAACACTTATTTGTTATTGAGTCATATAGCAGCTTCTCAAACTGCATTGTAATTGCATTGCTGTTCAACGTCCAGACTTCAGAATGACCACTCTATTCTAGTCAAGACTACAGAAAGAGTCCACAGCCAGGTCAATCAGTGAGGCAATGAGTTGAATCCAATCAACAAGTTAGCTGCAACATAGTAAGGGGTGCCAAATTTCATCTCTCCAAATCTGGTAGCTAAAGTTTCATTGTTGGCAAATCAACCTTATAAAAGGACCCATGGGTCCATTCTTACTCTAACAGAATAAACCTGGAACTATTTAGTACTCAGATTCCTTGTTCTGGTCTGGAATTTCTGATGCATGAGCAATTACATTATTGTCCTGAATTCCCAGTCCATCTTAGATATTAAATTCTATTATCTTAAGTAAGCAGCTAACAGAGCTGCCTAGCATCATGAGTATCATCATGCACATCGCTAGTCTGGAAAGACAAGAAAGTTCAGCATTTAATGATGGTTTCTACTGAAAGTGTATCACTTTTGCACCATCACAAAGTCAAAAAATCACAAATCAAACCATTGTAACTTGGGGACCATCTGTTGCCGGGGTCCAGACTCGGTGGAGTCTCAGGGTCCCCAAAGGATGCACAGCTAGGTGATGTGACTGAAGCGAGACACCTGGTGGGGTGACATAGGACAGCCAGGCTTTTTGGGCCCAACTGACTCATCGAGAAAAATCAATCTTTATTTTTATAGGGGAGGTTATACAACATTCAGTGCATAGTGTGATTGTTAAAACAGAAACGGTTACCATAGAAATAATTTCAAAAAGCACAGAAGGTTTTACAGATCAATCATGTTAAACAAAGAAATAACTGAAAAGTACAGGAGGTCCCACAGATCAACCATATTAAACAAAGGTTATTTTGACCAAGAGGATCATTAATCAGATAGCCAACAAAGCTATACAGGCACAAACTTTCAGGTGCCAATTAGTAACTAGGTATTTATTAAAATTCTAGGAATTGGTTTAAATTAAAAGGGTGCAAGGGGTGATTTGTAGGTATATAGAAATCAACTATTATCCATTGAGGTTAGATTTGTCTCGGTTAGGTAACTGGTTTTTTACTTAGGTTTTTGATTTATACATCTTGGGGGTGTGTGTGTGTGCATGTTTTGTGTTCATTTCCATGTATTGAGATTATTATTTCCAACTAGAACTCCTTGCTTCTTTACACTCCTGTCCAGGGTATGGGAAGGGTAGTGGCTCTAATAAATCTTAAGCTTTCAGGTAGTGACTCCCTAAGAAACATTCCTAGCGACAGCTTCCTTCAGCGTTCTGGCATCTGGTCGGCCCGTAGTTTAATTTTGTCCTTAACTTCCCAGGTGGGGGAAGCAGGCAACGTTAGAGTTGCTAGGGGTCTCTATTCTGTGGTCAGCAAGTCATTTCATGCAGAATCAGAGGCATCATGCAGATTTTTTGTTATAACACACAGGTATCTAAAAATCCCACCACCTATTGCTACAGGGACAGGCATATAGGAGGAGATAGACAGGAGATCCGGCCACAGTCGCCTCTGCTGTGCAGATGCGTCTCATCCGACCTGACTGCGTCAAAGGTCAGCTATTGGTAGGCTCCCAACAATCTGTGTATGGAAAGTTAATATTTTACCATACACATTTTTAGCATTATTTTTAAACAGATTTTATTTATTTATTTTTAAAGAGAGGGGAAAGTAGGGAGAAGGAGAAAGAGAGAGACATCAATGTGTGAGAGAAACATTGTACCCCCAACCAGGGACCTGGCCCACAACCCAGGCATGCGCCTTGACTGGGAATCAAGTCAGCAATCTTTCAGTTTGCTGGCTGGCACTCAATCCACTGAGCCACACCAGCCAGGGCTCATAATGACTTTTTAAAAAATTGAGATAAAATTTTTTTCTAAAGTACACAATTCAGTGTTTGTTTGTTTTTTCAGTATAGTTACTACTATTGAATCCCTGACCAATTTTATCATCCCAAAAGGAAAACCCATACCGATTAAGTATTTACTCCATCCCTTCTCACACTTGCCCTGGCAATCACTACTCTCTCTCTATGGGTTTACCTATTTGGACATTTTATATAAATGGAATCACATAATATGTGGCATTGTTTTCTGGCTTCTTTCCTTTAGCACACTGATTTCAAGTTTATACATGTTGTAGCATGTATCAGCACTTTATTCCTTTCCATGACTGAATAAAATACCATTATACATTTGTTTTCTCCATTCATCAGTTGATGGACATTTGGGTGTTGCCACTTTTTTGCTGTTACAAATGATACTGCTATGACTATTCATGTACAAGTTTTTGTTGGGACATATGTCTTTATTTCTCTTGGATATATACCTAGAAGTGGAATTGCTGGGCACACAGTATTTCTGTTTAACTTTTGAGGAATGACCAAATTATTTTTCATAATGATTACATAATTTTATATTTTTACCAGCCAGTATATGAAAGTTCCAATTTTTCCACATTCTCACCAACAATTGTTATCATTGATTTTTTGTTTGTTTATAGCCATCCTAGTAGGTTTGAGAGGTATCTTATTGTGGTTTGATTTGCATTTCCCTAATGACTAAGGAGTTTGGGCATCTTTTTATGTGCTTATTAGCCATTGGCAAATCTTCCTTGGAGAAATGTCTATTCAAGTCTTTTGGTCATTCTTAAATGAGGTTGTCCTTTGTTATGAGATGTAAGAGCTCTTTATATATTCTGGATACTAGACTTCTATCAGATATATTATTTGTAAATATTGTAACCCATTCTGTGAGTTGTCTTTTCACTTCCTTACTGCTGCCCTTGGATGCACTAGAGTTTTTTATGAAGTTTGATTTCTCTTGTTGCTTGTGCTTTTGGGGTCATTTAAGACTGCTATCATTCCAAAGTCACTATATTTCCTTCTAAGGCTTTTATCATTTTAGTTTTGACATTATGATATTTGATACATTTTGAGCTAATTTTTGTATATGGTATGTGGTAGAGGACCAAATTCATTCTTTTGCATATGGATGTCCAGTTGTCCCAGTACCATTTGTTGAAAAGACTATTCTTTCTCCCATTAAATGGTCCTGGTACCCTGGTCAGAAGTCAGTTGAACACAGATGAATGAGATAATTTATGGACTCTCAAGTCTATTTCATCACACTGACTTTTTAACTTAACTTTATAAAGAAATCATTTTTAGAATTATTTTATTCAGCATTTTATCTCTAAAACTTCCAAAATTATTTATCATTTATTCAGTCGATTGAAATGAACCAGAATCAAAATGTTGTAGGAAAAATTTACTAAAAATCAAAAGAATGGTTTTATAGCAATATTATGACATGTTACACTATGTTACAATTATGTACTTTGTTATTAGAATTATTTCTAAAAGCATAATTTATGAGATACTAAGGAATGCATTTCAGTATATCTGAAAAGAAAATTATAACTAAAATATTAGATACTGTATAGCATAATATAAAATTATGCTATACAGTATCTAATATTGGATATTATGGATATAATGAAATGAATGGATACATGAAATGATTTTTAATATTTAACTCTTTCACAAAATTATGTACAATAAGAATAAAACAATACAGTTGTTCATTTAATGTTCTCTGCCCTCCCAAATACTATTCTGTTCTGTTATGTTCTCTCATATAGTGAACGTTTCTTTGAGAGAGACATCATATATGTACAAAAAAAATAGAAAACCATGGCCTGGTTGACATTGCTGAGATTAAAAGACCCATAGCAAAAAATAGATTTTTCTTTTCTCAGTATTCAAGCCGCTCCCTTCCAAGCATTCATTAACTATCACGTGTGAAGTTTTGGGTATGTTTTCTAAACTATGGACTACTTTAAAAAGATGTGTTTTCCAGATTTGTCACCAGAAGCATCAATGCATTTTGGGCATCATTTTCACAGTCCTCATCTTAATTTTAAGGCCCTTTATTATAAAATAGCCTGAAGGTGGTGACAAGGCACATTCCATACCTCCCCCCATCCTCTTATGTACAAATATAGAAACATGCCTCAAATAATTAAAACGTACAGCACATGCTTGGATACCAATGCTTTGAAGAGATGTCTTGCAGTTACGATCACTCAGAGTTTCTCATTAAGAGGTTCTACACATGACCTGATGGAAATTTGTTCACTTCTGGTTCATTTGAAAGTGAACCTTAAAGGAAAAGAGTGTAAAACTCTATCATTGCTATTGAAAACTCAGAATGAATCAAATAAGAAACATTTGATGACTATGAAAACATTTTATCCTTTCACGATGCTTGTAAGGATTTATCTTCTGCTTCCCTGCCTAAACAGTTGTAGAAGAACGTTAACGTTTTAGGCGCTCCCAGACTCTGCAGTTCTGTCATCCCCCAGTAGGGGACGCTGTTGCATTAAAAAGTGCACCAGCTGCAGCATTTCTTTCCTGGGCCTGTATTCCTTCTCCATTTTTGAGATATATTTTTAAAGTCATATACATATGAATATTATTTCTCTAAACTCTAAAATATTGAGAGTTGAAGAAAAACAGAATTCTTGAAGGATGATTCTTTTACCCACTATCTTCAGAGATATTTCATTGTATGTGACATTCTTGGAGGTTGGTATCAAAGTCCCAAAGTACGAAATGCGTCTCGTAAATCGTCCACTTCATATAGGGGCTGTAGAGAAGGAGAGAAATAAACTCACTGGATGACTTTGTAACATTCTGGAAGACAGTAAATTGGGAGGGAGGAGGAAGAGGAGGTAGGAAGCGGAGAGGAAGGAAATAAAGCCCGAGGAGAGTCTAACAGATCAGACATGTGAGTGAGGAAAGAGAGGGGAGAGAAAGGGGCCCTAGCAGAGGGTTCCGAACTGTGAAACAACGGAAGAGCGGACTTAGTTGTAGGAGAAGTGACAACACAAACGACAAAGAGAAAGTAAGGTTTTCATCAGACGAAAAATAAGGAGAGAGTGATAAATGGACAAACACACACATGAAAGGCACACACGTGTACATGAAAACGTAAGAAATGTAAGTAGCTCCAGGAGAAGATGACTCAGAGAAAGAAAATGAGAAGCAAAGGAGCCCCTTACCAAAAGGATGCGTCGGAGCTGTCTGGATAGACGGACCGAGTTTTCATGCAGCCCCTCCCAGGCTCTGAAAGTTTTTTCACGATTTTCCACGAAAGTATTCCAGCAATAAAAATAATCTTTTAAAAAAGGAGGCAACAGAATATAGCTCAAATCTCAAATCAAGAGGAAAGAAGAATCCCCAGCCCCTTTTAAATTCTCATTTCCCCCAAAGCCTGTGTCCAAGTCATGAATTCTTTTCCTCCAATTCTAGGTGATTTTTTTTTGAATTTTTATGAGTTTATTTGAGCTAAAACTGACAACTGCCAGGAAGCAGGATCTCTAATGCTCCTCTAGCTGATCATTTTTGGCTCCAACGGTGAACTAGAATCCTGGTACAATTTTGCCCCTTGTATGTGCCCCCTGAATCTTCTCAGTCTGAACTGCAATCCTGAGTGACAGCTGCTTCCCTGAGCTGGAACACTAAGCAAGGTCTCCCTCCTACCTTTGAAGGTCATGATGGCGATTTGAACGCCCGCGCGGTGCAGCCGCCGCAGACCCTCGGGCTCAGCCTTGCGGTCCTCGCAGAAGTAGAGGCGCGCGGTGAAGATTCTCAGACTGAGGTTGGGGTTCCCTCTCAGAAAGTCAGCTACGTGTCGGGCGCAGTCGTAGCAGGGACTCCACGAGGTGAACCAGGTGACCCGGTAGCACCGGCCGGGGTCCAGGTCCCAGTCGGAGATGTAGCGCAGGAAGAGCAATTCCACGTGGCAACCCGACTGGGGGGAGAGCAGAGGGCGCGGCCCAGGTTTACTGGTCTGTACTGTGGTGCCCGCCGCTTTACAGTCATTAATTCATCTCCCTCCCACTGCGATCTTCTCCGGGCAGCTACAGTTCTGTGCTTAGGTTACTGAAAGGTTAAGCAACTGCCCCAAAAGGCCCAGTGGTGAGCCCAAACCCTTTGCACCCTTGGCCTCGCAGAGTGGAGAAAGGCTGTGGGCTTTCTGTGGCATGAGGAAGGCCACATGAGTTGAGTTGGGATGGAGTAGCATGACACTATCTTAGCAGAGATTTAATATGTGTTTGTGAAGTCACCATAGTTTTTGTGCCTTTGAGGAGGACGAAAGTGGCTTGGAAGTGCCTAGTGATGTAACATTTGGGAATACACAGTACCACCAGGTGGAAAGTTTATGGTTGGGAGGGCTGGAAAGGTAAAGTAGATTATGGCAAGGCAGACCAGTGTTGTAAAAGCAGTTAAATAATGTGTTTGCTCACTGTATGATCCCTGTGACTGTAATAATAACCACAATAGTGAGATATAGCAAGTTCACTTAGGATTGCAGACAAGACCCAGAATCTGAAAACGGTGGTTCCATCACCCCTCATGTGACTTAAACAGGTTACCCAACTCTTGGATCTTCTAATCTTATCAGTAAAATGGGCTGGGATGGTATTACGAGGATCACATGAGAGGGTAGTAAAGGGTTGGTACCAAATAGGAAAGAGATTAGAATGTAAGATAATTGCAGTGAAATAATTTACATAACACAAAGAAGGCAAAGAGAACTGGATAGTGAAATAAGCACTAGATAACGAGCCAGCTGATGTCATTCCACCCACGGGTTCTTCCCTGGGATGCCACCAAGACCAGATGTCTCTGCATGTTGTGAGAGGAAATATTCATTGGCAGATTAAGTAAACCCATCTTGATTTTGGTGAAAAAGTTTTTTGGAAATGTAATCCTCTGATCTTCTAGTTGCTGAGAGATTGACTTATTGAGCTTAATTAATCAACCAATCGAGGCTTCCCTGAGCTTTCTGGGGCTTGCCATGCCGAATGTATTCACTGGCCTATGCTCTATGTGAGCAGGAGGGAATAGAAATCATTTGGGAAACAGAACCGGTCATCACTAATTTTTCCTAAAATTTTCTTCCTTAATTTTCAAATATTCTAAAGACACAATTTGTTTTTCACATTTAAAAAGAGGATTTTATTCATTTATTTTTAGAGAGGGGGGAGGCAGGGAGAAAGAAGGAGAGAGAGAAACACCTATCAGTCGCCTCTTGCATGCCCTTATACACCCCTACCCAGGGACCTGGCCCATAACCCAGGCGTGGGCCCTGACTGGAAATCAAACCAGTTACCTTTCGATTTGCAGGACAACACCCAGTCCACTGAGCCACACCAGTCAGGGCTCTTTTTCACATTTAAAATTTAGCTTGGATGAATTGATAATATCTCCCCAAATCAAAAAGCTCTTACCTTTGATTTTTTCCTTAATCTCAAAGGCAATTTGGATGCTGGAGAAAGGGGAGGAAAGTTTAGGGGCAGTAATTCTTGGCAGTGAAGCAAGGTCTGGCATTAATGTGCCCGGCATGATGGAGAGGACATTAAATGACAACCTTTGGGGCATATTATATCTACTATGGTTGCCTGGACACGTAGAAAGAAAACAAAACATTACAGGAATCTAGTGGGGACAGAAGCAAAGCATTCTAAAAGTAGTACCATCAGCAGGTAGGTGGCTCTGAAAGTGCCCACAGTATAGCTTTTAATTGCCTGGGAAGCAAATATTAATTGATACCTTATTTCGAAGGTGACCGAAGTCCAATGAAAAGGAGGTGGCACTGTCTCGCCGCTTCACCACATAGCACAAGTAGGTCTCATGGCGACCCTTAGCCCAACGGACGTTTTTGAAATGGTAAAGAAACTTCCTCTGCTTCAGCAGGAGGCTGTGGGTAAAAGGAGGAAGGAAAGTGCAGGGGTACAGCTCATTCTCCGGTCACTCATGGCGTTCCTATGGCTGTTTTTAAATCTGCAATCGCTTGGGCAAACCAGACAAGATGCTCTTGCTTCCTTTGCCGGAAGCCTCAGACCTACTGTGCTTGGAATCCATTATAAACTTTTCATGCTTATATGTAAGACCAATGGAAAGGCAGCAGGAACCCAAAGCCATACAAGCTCACAGGACAATCCCCTCCCACAGTTCTCTTCTAGGTGACAATAACATGGAATGGCAAACTTGTTCCTCAGTCCCATGATTGTATTTTCAGGTTTCCCTTGCAACCTCTACCTAAATGCTCAATCTGTACTACAGTCAGTGTGGTCAAAACAGTATTCCTGAACTGCCCTCTGCCCTGACTGTCCCGCTTCTCCTCCTGAATGTTCCATCGCAGGTAACCAGGCTAAAAGCTGGGAATCCTCTTTGATTCTTCTTGCTCTTCCCTCCTCATATTTAATTAATGATCAAAAAATTTTCATTTGAACCTCTAGATATTTCTTGAATTTATACCTGCTTCAGTTCAAGCCCTCATCTTCTTTCATTTTACTTATTATCCTGGCCTCTTAACTGGTCTCTCTGCCTCCAACTCCCTCCAAAATAACATTTTCCATGCCGTACCAGAGCAATCTCACCAAAACCCAGGTGTGGCCATGTCATTCCATGCTGAAAACCCCCTGAGGAGTCTGTTTGGCTCACAGGATAAACTCCAAACTCTTTAATGTGTTATTTAGGCCAGTTTTTACATTGGGCATCAATCTATAGTTCTCGCTTCCTTTCCTGGTACTTTCCCCACTTCCCCACACTTCAGGCTCCCTCTTGCAGCTGGGTCCCCTGGCACCAGTCTCCTTTCCTCTTTCTGTCTAGACATCTTGCTGCTGCTGGAGCTTCCTCTGACTAAGAGCTTCCCTACTTTTTTCTATTGGGCAAAACCCACACATTCCTCAAAGCCTGATCACAGTGACAGTTTCCACTGTTCTAGAAAGACCTTTCTCACCACCGCTATCCCAAAATTACTAGGCAAAAATCGACTGATAGTAATAAAAAACACTTCTGTACTTTCCCATTGTTCTCCAGCTTATCTCTATCAAAGAATTCCTCCTTTGTTATCAGCTGATTGCTGGTATCTGTCTCCCCAAGTAGGCTTTGTGTTTTGAAAGAATCACTTTATGAGTAATATATATTGCTAAAAGTATAAGAGTAATACTTGACTCTTGTCAACTTGAGTAGTACAAAAAAGTAGAGAGTTATAAAAGTTAAAATATTAAAGAATTTTAAAATTTGGAATATCAGTCAGTGTCTAATGATAATCAGTGTCTAGTGACAATTACTATTATGTTTTTCCTTCTGTCTTTTACAAGCATATATTTACATGATTTTGATTATGCTCATTTCTGTACTTTTGTATTCTGCTGCTCTTTTCACTTGGCAACGTAATCTGAATATTATGCTACATCCGCACGGAGGAACTGGTCCTTTCCCTCTGTGTTTCCTAGCTCCTAGAACAGCGTCTTGCATATTGTAAGCACTAAATTGAATTTGTGGACATACTCTCTGCTAAGTCAAGTTTCTTTGCAGTTGCAAACGTAACACAAGCTATACAGTGTGGTCAATCCCAAAGCACTAATAAAGTCTCTGGTTTTTGTCTCTGTCTTTTCCAGCAATGTATTTACCCAATTTGTGGAAACAATGCTGCCACCTAATGGCATTGGACAGAAGTGCAAAGAATTTGTGAAAATAAACACTCGGTCAGGGATTTGAATACCGTTTGCTGGCAAGAGAATTGAAACTTTTTTCACTTTTTTTTTACATTAATGTATAATTTACATACTTCACTCATTTGAAATGTGCAGTTCTATGAATACTGGCAGATGTAAATACCCAAAACTGCTGCCAGAGTCTAGGTACAGAACGGTGCCAGGGCACACCGCCCCCAGTTTCTTCATCCAGCTTTTCGGCCACTTCCTCCCTTTCCCCCCAGGCAACCACTAATCTGCTTTCTGTTACTATAAATTACATTTTGTTTTCCAGAACTTCATATACATCGTACGTGATCTCTCCCTTTGTGTCTGACTTCTTTCGCTTAGCCCAATGGTTTTGGGGTTTATTCCTGACGTTGCATGCGCGGGTGGTTTGTCCGTTCCGCTGGACAGTACGTTCCATCGCAAGGATGTAGTACGTTTGTTGGTTCCTGCAGTTGTTGATAGGCTTTCGAATTGTTTCTACTTTGGGGCTAGTGTGAATAGCTTCTGCGAACTTTCATTTACCAGTCTGTGTGTGGGCAGATGTTGAGAATAATTATTTTAATAATATGATACACGAGATAGACCCTGAACTTCAAAGTGACGTACCCAAATGTCAACCTTATTAAGTAGGTAAACAAGAACAAGAGCTTTTTTATAGCTGTCACAATTTCAATGTCTCAATCCACACATGTGGAGCTTATTGGAATAACTTTAAAACCTGAGGCAGAGAACTAAATTTATCACCAATATACACATTATGCATGCCAAACAATAGAAACTCAGTCAATTATATTATTTTAGAATTAGAAATGCACATTTGGCAGGAATCTAAAATGAATGCTAACAAAAATCTGATAGTAACTGGCTTTATTTTAAAATAAAAGTAACTCATTATGGTAATCACCATGGTGCTGCCATCATCACCATTACTATTGCTACATACTTAGCATATAATAGCCCATAGCACAGTTAAGTTGAATACATAATAAGTGCTTAACATGTACTGAAGAAGAGTGCTTAATAAATACTGAAAGGAAAAAAAAATTCTCTCTTTGGGGCCCAATCAGTTTAAAATAGAGTAAGCATCCTCCCATACCAATAAATTCCTTTTACATTTAAGCCACCCTTCTGGGCTGTATGGATGAGAAGACCCAGGTGGGGGCAGGTAACGGCAAGCAGATTGTGCACTGAAGGCAGAATGGCAGGGACCAGAGCTGCTACCCTGACAAGGACCAAGTGTTCTGAAAGTTATGGAAAATGACATGAAGTAGGTAAAGGACTTCAGATGGACTTTTACTTCCCACTCCACATGAAAATGCAGTCATTCACTGTCTCTGCCAGAAGTTCCCTGTCACAATGAAGTGAATCACATGACTGTGACCTGTTAGCTTTCCTGGTCCATCAGCTAGCTCCCTTCAGTTGTAGCAAGGAGCCTGTTTCCAGCACCCTGTTCTCTTGGTTTCTCTTCTGAGCACAAAGGACTTTGCAGAGGCCGTTTTTAGGCCTACGGGTTGACAGCTGCTTGAACAGCTGTGCTCCCCGAGGCAGAACACTGGCTGCATCCCCAGCAATGCAAACCAGAGACAACTGGGTGAACATTATCACACCTGAGTCACCCTCTCCTGCCCAGTGCCATCACTACTGTGCTGGGCAGGTACTCCTTTCCTTAACAATGATTGTGTGTTTCCCTCTGCCTCCCGTTGAATCGCATCTTTCCTCCTTCCGTACTTGTCTTTCTCTGAATTTCAGCTACTGATTTTACCCCTGTTTTGCATTTCATTATACACAAATATCTCCACTGAGCCCTTTACCTCTGACTTATACCTCAGATTAGTTTTCAAAACTTCATTGAAACTCAGCATTCAACATTTTTTCCCTCAAGAAATTTTTCCAAAGTTCACTTACTCTGCCATTAAAAACCTTAACTCTGTTGTGTAAATTCTTTGTAAAAGAAGTAAACTGAGATTATTCTCATACATGTGGAGGAATAGATGAAAGTAGAAATAGAATAAGTTCTGTGATAGTAACTTAACTGACATAAACTGCATGTGAAGACATTGTGAGAAATCTTGCAGAATACACATTTAAGAAGTTCAGCCATGTCTAAAGAAATTAAAAGACTAAATAGTAAAAACACCATGAACTACCTCACAATTGGGCCTATAACATTAAGTAATTTGCTTGGCTGAATTTTTTTCCTTATAATAGACACAGTCATAGTGATTTTCAAGCTATTAAGTTTGGTTTGCAGGCTGGTGTTCACTCCACTGAGCCACACCAGCCAGGACTTTTCAGTCTATTAAGTTTGAACATTGGCATTTAAAAAAATGATTTCCTCTCTATGTAACTAAATTATTCAGTAGAGTCTCCCTAGGAAAGTTTACCTTCATGTGGTTTTTATGGTTGAATATTTACAAAATTATTATTACAATGACCACTACTGTTTTTAGTATAAGATTGCTTTTTTTTTTCATGATTTGAGTCTCTGAACATTTGCTGTGTTGATATTATTACCACAAACTAGTTCTAACTGCAGTAGAAATCTCAGGACAGGTCAATACATGGTCATAAAAGTTCTTTCAAATACGAAAGAGAGAAAGTTAGGCAGACAACATGTAAGATCTGAACAGAGGATGAGACAGATCCAGAGACATAAATGTGCATATTGACCAAGCAGATCTTGTGAATCAGATAGTGATAGGAGAGAAAGGGACAGATACCAATCTCATTACTCAGATGTGCCGGGAGAGCAAAGCCAAAGCAGCCACCCATGAGGAGATGGTCTTTTTACCTGTCCATAGTGGATTCCAGAGTGTCTTTCTTGGCTCCCCAAAAGTCTTAGGCCAGGGAAAGCTTGCCTCAAGCACAGTTGCTGCACTGACTGACAATGCACTGGCCCAATACATTTAAATGTAAGCTTACCCTTTTGGGCTCCTCCCCCCACAGCATCATCACCACCTGGTCCCCCAAAGGCCTTCCTCCTGTTGGGGCTCAGTGAAGATGGGTGGGTTGCCATAGGCATAGTCACATGGGTAGTGATTTAAAGGCCACTCTGCTTAACGTATAGGCTGTCTCTCTAAAACTTCAGTCCATGCTCCACAGGTAACCCAGATCAGGAGATAGTAGCATAGACACTCGGTAAATTGTAATTATGGTAATTTTAAAAGCATAATAATAATAATACTCATTTAAATAGCATCTTGTGTTCTGTGAGCTGAAAACATCTATTTCCTCATTTAATTAGACAGTATCTCTGAATCCCAATAGAGACCAGTGCTAACAGTTCCTGCTTTGTGACTGGGCAAGTAAACTCAGTCAGTTACATAGGACTTAGGACATGGAAATTTTGCCTCCCAAACCACTACTTTTTTCTGATTATATTATACGAATTGCCAGAAGACTGGATGACTACACCAAAGAGTAATTTTTGCATAAGCCATCTTTTCACGAAAGCCACATATTAATTTGAAGCCAGAAGCAGCAGCATCCCAAACAATAAAAAGTTTATAGCATCAGGCAGAATCAGAATCTAAATGACTACATTGAACTTGGAAAATGGGTTGGGCTTTTCAAATAAGAGGCCTTAAGTTCTTGCCCTTATTCAAAGGGGTCTGTTAGAAGATTTTGCTTTGCCCTCCTACGTCCGTCCACATGCATTTTATTTACTCATTCAGTAGAAACTTAATACCTACTACATGATAGAATTGTGTCTACTGTCCTCTCTCCCAACACATAACCTGCTCCCCTTGCCATCTTCTCTCCCTCAATGGCAATATCATTCTTCCCATTGTTCCGACCAACTTGGCAGTCTTCCTTGACTGCTCTCTTCCTTTTAAATCCCAGGCCCAATCCATTAGCAAATCCTGTTAACTCTGCTTACAAAGTAAATTCCGGAACTGGACCACTTTTCACCATCTCCAGGTCCAAGCAACTTGAATTATCGCAGTTAGCCCCCCAACTGGTCTCCCCACTCCCACGCTTCTTCAGCGGCAGTCTGTTCTCCACACAGCATATGTTAGGCAAACTGAATCAATGGCATATGCAAGATAAAACTTTTCTGCCATGTAACAAATTTAGACAGTTGGCCTAGCATGTAATTAAATCTAAATCTAATTGAAACATGGACTCTGAGCTCTTCATTTTGTCAAAAGAGTACCTGTTGGTCACCTTTTCAGCCGGAATGTTTTCTCCTTTCAGTTTGATGATGAGCCTTGTGAGCCAGGCAGTGTGGGAGAGAACGTCCTATTGAGTCAGTTTCTCAAACTGGTTTCTGAAGGAGCGTTTATCTGTGTGTATTTGTTTATGCCATTTTATGAAGCAAAGTTGATAGGGTGTTGGGAAAAGCTAAAAACACAACACAAAACACTCAACATACATTCTTATATAATATCTCCTTCTTTTTTTAAAATCTTACTTTTTAGTGTATGACAACATAAAGAAGATTCTCTCCAATTCAGTTTGAAAAGATGCCGGAAAGCAAAAAGTTCTGTTGTGTTTATTTCGATGTTCTGCTCTCTTGGGAACAATTCAAAAAGTGCTTTTTAAAGTAATTTATGAGCACCACCTTTTTTTTCTTTGTTGAAGATAACTTTTTACTAATTGAATTATGTTTTTTTCATGGACCAAATTTTTTTTGTACCGTCTCCTTAGGGATGTCACCCAGTTCTAATAAAAGAATCTCCTGAAGTGTGGTTCCCCTGCCTGCTGAGGGAGAGCTCTTCCCTGAGCCCGCTCTCTCCAGTGCCGTCAGTCATACGTGCGGTGTTTGTTCATTGTATTTGAGAACTATTTACAGAGCACCTGTTACGTGTCGGCTGTGGTGCTGGGCACTGGGGCTATGGAGGAAAACAAAGTTTCTATCCTGCGGACTCCAGGTCTTCACCTCAGAGCTCCCTCTGCCAGCCCCCAGTGGTCCAAGCAGACCAGAGGCTAGTGGGATTACTGGGTTTCGTCACTGCTTCCAGCTCCCCTGTTGGGAAGGTACTAACAAGACAGTGTCACTGCCATCATCTTCCTTGTTCTTTTGAGCTCCCAGGGTTTGAGTGTGCTGGCTCAAGTGCACTGTCCTTGGGAGCCTGTGATCCCTTAGGCTTGATGAACCTGAGCTTCTTGTAAGGGAGTTCCATTTCTCAGGGCTCCTATCTAGGTCTGAGCCAGGGTCTGCACAGCTAAAACCACTTTTGTTCTCTGTGCCTGCCGTTCTTTAAGGTTCCACTTTCACGGCCTGAGTAAGATTTCAGTTCTTAAGACCAGCATGGGAGTGCTTGCTGTGTTGTCATCCTCACACTATAGACAATCAACCCCTCACCGGAAGAGTTGGGAGGATTTTGCTCAGGGTTGGTACCCCCATTAGCAGAGCAGTTCCCATCATAATGTGCTTGCCTCCCATCTTGTGACTCATTACTTTTCTCTTCTGTGCTGTTACCTAGCTTGGTTCTACCCAAGAAGGGGGTTTAGAACATATGATGAGCATGAGCACCATCTTTGAAAACTGAAATTCATTCATTTACTGTTTATTGAAGGCCTACTATGAGAAAACAAAAGGCTAAGCTTTCAAGGGGAACAATGATGTACATTATAGTTCTTCAAGGAATTTATAATTTTGTTAAAGGCTTTAAAAATAGACAATACTGTCTTGGCTGGTGTGGCTCAGTGGATTGAGTGCTGGCCTGTGAACCGAAAGGTCTCTGGTTCGATTCCCAGTCAGGGCACATCCCTGGGTTGTGGGCCAGGTCCCCAGTTGGGGGCATGTGAGAGGCAACCAATTGATGTATCTCTTGCACAATGTTTCCCTCCCTTTCTTTCTCCTTCTCTTCTTCTATCTCTGAAAATAAACAAATAAAATCTTTTTTAAAAGACAATACTTACATGACATATGAAATAATTAAATGTTAATAAAAGAGAAACCAGAAATTTATGGAATCATAGCATCTCAAAGTGGAAGGAACCTTAGTATTCATCTAACTCTATTCTTCTTTAAATAGGATATGCATGTTTGGATAGAGGCCCAAACCAAAGTACATAGCAATAGACCAGGGAGAGGTCAGAACCAGGATACACGTATGCTGCCCTAGAACATTAAAGTTATACAAAGATTAGGAAAAACCAGTATTTTTTATTTAAAAAATATTTAGAGTAGCCCTGGCCAGGTAGCTCAGTTGGTTAGAGCATTGTCTGATGTGCCGAAGTTGCAGGTTAGATCCCCAATCAGGGTATGAACAAGAATCAACCAATGAATGCATAAATAAGTGGAAAAAACAAGTCAGTGGTCCTCTCTCTCTCTCTCTTTCTTTCTCTCTAAAATCAATAAAAAGTAATTTTAATCATAAAATATTTAGAATAGAAGAAAATATGCACATTAGTTTTCCTTAAGCTTATAACCTTTCTCCATTTTCCTTTCCTACCTCCGTGTAAAAAATAAAAGGCTTCACAACACGGAACATCTCAATGATTTGAACCCCCCCGTATGTAAAATAAGGCCATACCTGGCAGGCCCACAGGTGTGGTTGCTAATGTGGCACTCGCAAATGTTGAAGATAAAACATGGGTTCCAGGGCAAGTTCAGCCTAACATGGGTTGTTTGGGATTATACGCTCAGATACTCAAGCATTTCTTTTTCTTCTTCTTTTTTAAAGATTTTATTTTTAGAGAGGGAAAGGGAAGGAGACAGACAGGGAGAGAATCATCGATGTGTGGTTGCCTCTCACATGCCCCCCACTGGGGACCTGGCCTGCAATGGGGGCATGTGCCCTAGACTGGGAATCAAATCAGGGACCCCTTGGTTCACAAGCTGGCACTCAATCCACTGAGCCACACTAGCTAGGGCAAGCATTTCTTATTTCACAGTTTGACAGGGAAAAAAATTGGGAACAATGATTCTGTAATTCTCTATAGAAAGCACGAGTCCTTGCTAAAGCATCCCAAACAGCTGTCTGCTCCCCTCTGCTCTAGTCCCAGTAACAGGACATAACCACTGAGGGTCGTGAGTTCAGAGGAAGAAGAGAATCACTGCTTCACTGAGACCTGGATAAATGGATACAATTTTAATAAATAAAAGTACTGAGTAGTGCATTCCTGGAGGACAGTCTTTGAAGGTAGAGAAACACAGGCCCTTTGACTTAGGGAACTGTGACATGGGGAAAGAAATTTTTCCTCATACGGTCATTCCGAGGATCTGCTTAGCAGCTGTGTGTGACTGTGAAAGCAAGGTAACTGGGATGTTTGGGATGTGCTTGCTAACATTTTTCACCTTTTCTCCAGTTGACAGGAACAACAGGAGTGAGGGCAGGACTGTCTGGATGCGCGTTTTGTTTTGGCAGCCATGAGTAGCACAGTCTGGCTTGAGTAATGGCTCACATGAAAACAATGATGACAATAAAATTGAGGTGTTATTCATATTTCATACAAGCTTCTTAAGGAAAACTTTCCAACAAAATTGAGAGTTAAGTAGCTTGCATAATGGCTGTAAAAAATGTTATTAAAGAGGCATGATCTCACCAGCATAAGAAAATACCTTTATTTCTCTAAAAGCTGGATTCCCTGTTCACTGTTCTTCTTTTAAAGGATGGAAAAGTACATTTTTTATAATTACAATAGCATTTTTTATTCCTAGAGTTAGTGAGATTAAAAAAAAACAACCAGTTTTGTGGGGCTTCGTTCAGCTATTTTTAAAAGTTATTTTTCTCACTAACTGCCCTCTCCCTTTACCAACTTCTCTTGAAAAACCCCAGGACAACCTGGTTAGTTTATTTTTGACAAAAACAACATGACTTGGAAATTGTGCCTCTAGTGGCTGAGGTAAGTCTTGGACATCTGGACTTCACCACCGCTAATCTTTACCACGAGCAACACAGGTGAGATTTCATTATGGCCAGCGTGTGAGTCCAGAAGGCCCCCCGGGGCTCCTCCATGGTCTGCATTCCTGTGTCTGAAGGCCAAGGTGCTTAGACATTGGCTCCCCAAGCACTATTTTTGGACACCAGGTAGATTGTTCAATGTGATACTTTGTTGTTTTTGAAAGAGCCCCAAAAGGGGTCTTTGTGGGTAAAAGTGTGATTTTTGGAGTGCTTCAACTTCTGCTTTTCCATATTTTTGTTTTTCTCAATTCACTGTCAGGCATATTACTTTATTTCTCTGGGGTATGAAGAAGTTGAGGGACAGGCCTTTAAACTTATACAGGAATTACTCACTGAACTGCTGTGCAGCTGGCAGGGCTTATTTGAGGTTGAGAGAGCAGCTAAGCAAGCATTCATCAAAAGCCTAGGGATGGGAAAAGGGCTAAAGAAAGAATGTTATTTTTGATGGGAAAATTAACTAAAGAAGCTTCATTGATCATGCACATACAAGATACAGTACAGGGTGGTGGGAAAACTGCAGTTTTGTAATCAAGCACATAATGGTTTGAGTTCTTTCTCCACCAAAGTATCTTTGAGTGTGTTGTCTGAGACCTTATGCTTTCTTCTTCCCACGTGTAAAAAAACCTGAAAAATAATAGCAATAACAGCTAGCCTTTACTGTGCACTTACTTAATGCCAGGTTCTGTGCTAAGCATGTTCCATGTACTATCTCACTGAAGTCTAACGGGTATGGATTATTATCCTAACTTTCAGGCACTGAGGTTCAGAGAGTTGAAATAACTATTTTGCAGAACTGTTAAAAGTAATCCAACCAAATGACTCTACATGTTGCTTAGTGGAAGGTAGTCCATAAAGAACAACTATTTTATAAAATATTATGTTAACAGCCCTAGCTGGGTGGCCAAAAAGTTGAGGGATCGATTCTCAATCAGGGCACATACCTAGGTTGTGGGTTCAATCCCTGGTCCATATGGAAGGTGCATATGGAAGGCAAAGAATTGTTTCTCATATTGATGTTTCTTTCTCTCTCTCCCTTTCCATCCCTCCCTTTCTCTCTTTCTTAAAATCATAAACATATACTTGGGTGAGGATTAAAAAATATGTGTATATTCTTTATATATAAGGGTAGTAAAAAGGAAGTAAAATATATATAACAATAGCTGATTTATTTAGAAAACTGGATATTTCAAAAACATAAATTGTGATCACCAAGCTATCCGTTCCCATGGTTCAAAGTTTTCTGATTAGTAATAAAATGTGAGTGAGTAGTTTTGAGCTTCTCACACCATATTTCTGTCTAAACAATCCCTAACAGATCACCCCCTGCTGTGGGAAGTCCTGGCATCATATCGGCAAATTCTTTCTCCTTGGTTCTCTTGATAATGACAAATAACCATGTTGCTGGTTTAGGTATTTACTATACTACATTTTAATAATTATTTTAGAGTGTACTTTTTCTACTTATAAAAAAGTGTGCTGTAAACCATAGGCCATATTACACCAGCAGCCTCATACAATCTCGTGTTTACCGAGTTTCTTGAGTGCATCGTTTTTCTCTTGCGCCAGATTTATTCTCACATGTTTTGTATAGTAACATGCTGTGCAGGCTGTGAAATCACCTAACAGCCCGTTTCTTAGAAGGAATCTCCATTGTTAAGAAGTGCCTGACTGTATCAGCAGCTCCAAATTCTGCAGTACGTAATTCAGCGGGGTTTCCTCCGCCTTGATGTCCACGTCTTCCCCCTCCCCCAGCCACCCACACATTGGCTAAAAGTACCATCGGAGGATCTCTTCACTTTGTTACCAGAGGAGAGCCGGAAGAGTCAACTACCTTAGCACAATTAGTCAAAAACACCACAATCTCATTCAGTACACTCAGCACTTTGGATAATTTATGCAACATGGCCCTGACTCCCATACATCCTGGTTACTTTAGACCTTCATCCCCAGGTTTCTTAAAGGAGGTATGCCTACAGCATAAAAAAAGTAAAATCAAAGTTCTCCCTACCGAGACAATTGTCTTGGATACGCTCTGCAATTAGTAATGTATGCACCATACAGATAATCTTACAAATCTTGATTATGGCAGACAATCGGCCATATACATGATTCCATTTATATGAAATATCCAGAATAGTAAATCCAGAGAGGCAGAAAGCAGATTGATGATTGCTCAGAAACTGGGGGGAGGGGGAAACAGAGAGCGATAGGGGTTTTCTTTGGGGTGATAACGTTTTGGAAGTAAATACAGGTGGTTGTTATACTACAATGTAGGTTCAAAAGTCACTGAATTGTACACTCTAAAATGATTAATTTATATCATGTGAATTTCACTTCCATAAAAAAGAATTCCTGATTAATCCAGAGACTTCAAGAGATTAAATCCTATCTGCCATCCAAAGCTCTCAAGTTCAAGCGCACCAGAGGTCTTCAGGCCAGCCTCACTTACAAAAACTAAACCTGGGTCTTACTCTGTTGTGAAAGATTTTGGATGCTGCAAAAAAATTAAACTGAAATTAGAAAGCTTGAACTGTAATGAAACTAGTATTCATGGTTTGGCCCACCTGTTGTATGGTACTGCCTATTCACTGCAAGCCAGCCCATTGGACAGTTAGGGAAAGCCCTGGCCAGGTGACTCGGTTGGCTGGAGCATCATCCTATACACCAACAGGGGTGCGGGTTCAATTCCCAGTCAGGGCACCTAGCTAGGTTTTGGGTTTGATCCCTGGTCAGGGTGCATATGGGAGACAACCAATTGATTTTTCTCTCCATCTCTCTCGCAAAAAAAAAAAAAAAAAAAAATCAATAAAAACATATCTTTGGGCGAGGATGGAAAAAAAACTGGGAGAAATCAATCAGCTTAAGTAGAAAAAATGTCCTATCATTTTATTAAATATAAAATTGTATAGGTGCAAAACCTTTGAAAACATGATCTTGTTAATTCTCAAAACCACAGATGTATTGACAGTTAACAGTTGTGAAGTTACTCACTTAATATCACGTCATTAGCAAGTGTCATGATAGGACTGGCCATGAAACAAACCCCCACTCTTTTACATAAAGATGAACAGGATCACATAAATACACATTTTATTATACCTAGAACAATGTTGATTTGAGATCTAGGAGTTATGTGCATAAATGATATATTTTTAGTTTCTATGTGGCAAGAGAGAAATTATTCCTGTTCTATGTCATTAGAACATATGGTAATTCTTATGAATTATATTTAAATTATAAATTAAATTCATAATTTATAAATTACTGTACCTTGATCAATTATTACCCTATGTCAGATCTTTCAGTCTCAGTTTCTCTAAAATAATAGTAACATAAAAGAGCATATTTGTTTCACTTTATGAAGCTAGAGATTATTTTGCAGCAAAGAAATTGGTTTCTCTTAACCAATTAAGCAGCTGTCATTCATGATTTTATATAAACATTTTTGTAGTAATTTTTGTTTTCAACACCTATTGATTTTGATGTTAATATTACATATTTCATAAACTTATCTGTATCAAAGTAATGATACAAATAAGCTTATTCCCAAAGTCTCATCCATTTTCGAGAACAGGTGGATACATATGTGGGTGTGATTTTATACAAATGGTAGCAATGTTTTTCTGTGCATTTCTAATTTATCTTTTTTGTGACTCCTGGGTTTGACCATTTAGGACAGAACAGCAGGTTAGTAAACAGTATATCATGATGCAGCTGATACCTCAATGGCCATCAATCCCTTAAATACAATTCAGGTTATTTTCCATTATAACATTTCCAAATACTTGCTCAAATCTCATCTATTATGTTTCATTGGGGATTCAGGGGAGAAAGTGATTCTCACATAAATTTATGAGATCATTCTGAATTCAGTCTTTATAGATTGTTTCATAAATTTAATAAAGTACTCCATAAAGCTACACAGTGTAGATGTATGGCTAAGTAAACATACAAAACAAAGGAAAAGAAAAAAAAACCACTAGAGATAGAAAAAAAATGCAGGACCCCTGGGTTAGGAAAATACTAGAACCTTATTGAAAGTGATTGGACAAATTGAAAAAAAGCCATTATCAACTTTTTTTTTTTAATTTGAGGGTTTGAAGTGAAGTGAAGCTTGATTTGTCAACAGGAAGGTATGGGCTTTGCACCTCTATTTATATAAGTGCTTGCTTTTTACAACTTAGGGTCTGCCCAGAAGTTGTCATTTGACTGATGCTTCTGACTTTGCTTGGGTAGCTTTAAAAAAAAAAAAAAAGAACCTGTGGCCACCTGTTTCTCCACCACAGAGAAACTCAATGAGGCACTTTCGCTGATGTTTGGTTGGTGAAAACACTAAAAGATATGAGGATTTCAATTTTTGTAAAGATTTAAATTTGTTTTTAGAGAGGGGAGAAGGCAGGGAGAAAGAGAGGGAGAGAAACATCAACCAGTTGCCTCTTGCACACCCTCATACAGGGACCCCTACAACCCAGGCATGTGCCCTGACTGGGAATTGAGCCAGCAATGTTCTGGTTTGAGAGAGACTGCCCAATCCACTGGGCCACACCAGTCAGCGTGAGGACTTCAATTTTCACTGGAATGGTGTATTTTCAACCGAATCTTTGCCTCCCTGAGTTTACAGAGATATAAGTTCAATCCTGCCTCTCTTCCACTGTGCTTCTGATATACTCCCATCATACCCTGAAAGGTTCCAGATCTCTCGGGATCTCTTCCCCACACTTTCCAAATTCCCTTCTTCCATACAGGTTTGTGAATTCCCAACTTCTAGCCTCCTGGTTTGCCTGCCCTGATGTCAACCTGTCATTACTCTCCCATCTCCTTATCCCTTTTGTTTGGTGCTCTTGTAGCTTCTTTTCTGTTTCTTCTCAGATTTCTTTCTTCACTGTGTCATAGCTGCTTCAGCACCAAAGGAAAGGGGGAAGCTTAGAGGTTACAAGTTGCTTGCACCTTCTGACCAGGTGTAAAGTATTTGGTTAAACATGCAGCTTTTGCCACAGCACCCTGAAGCAGAGGAGGGCGGAGCTTGTGGCTAGCAATATATACTGCTTGATGTTATCAGAAGTAAGGCTCAGAAGTGGAGAGACCAGCTGGGGTTTGCACCTTCTACCTGCAAGTCAAAAGAATACTCAGAGAAAGTGTGCATGGAACTATATTTAGAAAGCACAGTGCACACTCGAATTTCCAGAACTTGTTCATTCAAGGAGAAGAGTTTTATTCAATCATAAGTGTGAAATATGGAAAAAAGTAAGGCTCAGAGCCAGATCAGCTCAATTTTGGAAGGGAAGGGTAAACCTTATGGGTGGGCAGATAGGCTTGCTGTCTCTTCAAGGTGCCAGGAAGGCATTTGATGCCCCAAAAGGCCTAACTTTTAGCCAAATCTTTTCATTTCAACATTAAAGATTCATAACTTTGATTCAAGTAATTCTTTCTCATCAAAATATAAGTTCCTTGCTTGAGAATGTTGTCATTTGCACTCACCAGGAAAAGGATAGTATTAATACCTCACAGAGTAAAAGGTTTTCAAATCTTTTCATGTTTTTGTGAGAGGCACAAGGAAAGAAAACAAGAACATCAGGGACCTGAAATGGGTCCAGGGTGAAAAAAAAAAAAAAAAGAAATGGAGGGGAACAGAATTTTGCCAATGGGGAAATGAATACAGAGGGAAAGAACTAGGACCAAAAACAACCCCTTAGAAATTTTAACCTTAGGGGAAAGCTATAAGGGAAAGTAAGACTTTATAAGGATGAGGAAAGACAGGCTGGGAAGTGAGTGAGAAATGTTGGTTTACATGTCAAGAATAGTAAAACAAGTAGAGAGCATAAGGACACAGAAATGGCAAAATACGGGAATTTGATCATGCAAAAGAGAAGTGAAAATAGGGCACGAAACGTCACTTTGCAAGACAATTGGTTCTAAAGGGGGCAGAAAAGAAAAGGAATCTTCTGATGAACTGAGGAAGGGCCACATCTGGAGGAGAGTAAATAAATTTAGAAAGCTGGAGAGAAGAAGGGTACATTGGAGAATAGTGGAATAGAGAAATTTGAACAATATTGGTATTTATTTTTCAGAGTGGGATAAAAGCATGAATTTAGAGGTTCTTTCTTAACACAGAATAGAAGAAGAAATAACCAGACACAACACTTCTCTCTTCTGAGAAGGAAATTACAAAAAAATATTTTTAAATGTTTAATTTGCAATATACATAATACTGGGATTGAGGTGCTTTCTGGTGGGAATGCTACCTCTCGTTCAATATGCAATAGGAGGGTCAAGTTCATGAAGATATTCTGACTTGCTTCTTGGAAACTCTGTGCCTTTGAGATTTCTCTACAGTGGCTACAATGTGCATTTAATATATCTGTCTATATATGAGTACATTTACTTCTGGAGGCTGTGGAACAGAGATTACATACTTTGGGGCTTTTTCTAACATTTTTCAAAACCAGTTGTGCAAATTCCATTAAGCTAAATTGCTTCCTAACAGCAAGAATCCAATCTTCAATTGGGTAGTTTTCTCAGCAATGGGAAAAAAATTCACTCCCAAATTCAATGCCTCCCAGAGATGGCATTCTGTTGTATGTAACTGGTTGTCTCAAAGTCCCCTAGTTTCTATTTGAATTCCATTGGCTTTTTAAGACGGTTACTGAGTTATTCAGATGGAAGGTCCATACTACATAGTTTGCCACTTATACCGGCATCTTGTCCTATTATATTGTGGGCCACTATCCATGTAGGATATTTTCCCCCTCGTAAAGTAGACATGTTTGTTATGAATTAGACTGCATCTCTGGGTTTCAAGAAATATGAACAATGCATTTAAATCTTGAGAATCATAGAATTAAAAGAAACCTTAGAACTAGTGTAAATTAAACCTTCTCATGTTAAAGACGGGGAAATTAAACCAGGGCCTGATGAGGGAACATGACTTATCTGAGGCTACGTGGTTACAGCTAGACCCAGGATAAGGCCGTGTGTTGTCTAAATACTGTTTCATTTACTCTTTTTTTTCTTTTACAAACCATTAGGTAAACTTTATGCCTGAGTTTTAAAGTTCAGGTCTGAATGGCTTTCTTAGGCCCCAAATCAGGCTACTCCAGAATATGTTTGCATAGTAATCTCTAAGGAGTTTGGTTAAGAGGAGAGAATGGAAGAAGGAGTAAGTCAGATACTCCGACCAGTGATACGGTCTGACATTAGTTGTCCAATTAACTGTGGAGGTGCACTAACCCCAATACTACCATAAATGAGTAAGAAAATGAGACTTACTTCCCAGCCCGACTTGCTGATTAGACAACTGCATAAAAAACTGAATAAAAATCATGAGTCCAGGTTCTTTATCTGGCCTACCCCTCTCTCTTTAGCTCAGCCTCTGAGCTTAGCAGAAGACAGCACTTTGGGTCTTTATATATTGTTAGTAGGATTATATAACTCTTGGCTCTGCAGAATTTTTTAGGACTACAACAATTATCATGATGCTTTTCATAAAGAGGACTCGCCAGGCAAATATTATGACAATCAGCAAAAATAGTTAAAAAGGACTATAATATTACAGACAAATGGGGAGTTAATCTTGGTAGTTCTTAAGAGGAAAGTTCATGGAGTTCTATGGCCAAAATAGACAGTAATAATTCCTTCTGTCCTAAGATCTAGCTCAGATAGATTCAATAGTAAATATTATTAACATTAAATTTGTTTTTCCTGGAAATTGTACATAGAATGTTTATATAAGTCACCTGGTCATCATTTATCTACTATGTCTATGATATTGGGAAGCAGTAAAACCATGCAATAATATAGACTTTGTGTTGTGAGAGCTGGAAATGAGATAAATGTTTCTTTGGGTGAAAAATCGGAGAGTAGGGGCAAAAGCGAAATACTGGGTTAGCTGACAATGGTCAGACAAGGAGTTCCCTCTTCCTAGAGCATTCTCTTCCTACCCACACATTTTTTCTTTTTTCCACTTCCTTGATAATCACAGACCACTGGGTCTCTGCAAATTCACATTTTCACAGGGAGGAAGTCGGAAGTAGTTGGAGCGCCGGAGTCGCCTTGGGGGCAGACCAGCCATCTGCCGGCAAATCTCATCTAGAAAAGAAGCAGAGGGTGATGGGATGAGAATGGAGGAAGATCCCAAGGGCTCATATTTTAAGAGAAAGAGAAGACTCCAGTGTTGTGGAGTGAAAACAGAGAGAAATAGATCTGAGTTAGAATCCCAGCCCTGCCACCTACTAGTTATTTACCACTTACTAGAAAGTTTCTTAACTTTTCTGAACGTCACTATCTTTTCCTGTAAAATAAGTATTAAAATACCTGCCTCATCAGTTTAGTTGTAGTAAAATGAAACAATGTATGCAAAGTACTTAGCACAGGTGATCAGTCAATGTTACTTTCCTTTATACATTTAGCTCATACTTTTTCTATGCAGTGACTTATTGAATAGCAAAAAATGAGGTCCAATCACTATATATTTAAGTGTTTACCTTGTACAAATAGCTAACTTGACTAAGTCCCCAGAGACACTTGAAAGTGCTTAGAGTCCCTAATATTCATCCTCAATCTCAAGGTGCTTCCCTTGCAGGTGTCTTGCACAGAATCATTGGGGACAAGCAGCAAATTTCCTTCTGCGAAGTTAAGTACAGCTCTTACTCAGCAACTCAGTGCAAGGCGGGCTGCTGAGTCAGAAGTGGCCTGTCTGTGGTGCCCTCTCCAACCACAGCCACCTTTGAGGGCCGGCAATGGGGAAGGTGAGAAGTATTTTTGTTCTCACAATACATGGTCACACAGTTTTGACCCTTTTGTTTTTATAAAGTCTCTCTACCTCCCTCTACCTTGAGAATTTCACAATGAGCAATGTAAAGGGTACTTTGGAAGTGGTGGATTGTTTATAATATAGCTGGTTTCTAAATTCTCAGTCTATTTCTAATTGAATTATGTGTTTTTTCTTGTTTATTTATTCTTTTGAGTTACAAACATGGCTGCAAACTAGTAGAATCGATTATTTGTAATGGCTGACTTGCCCTTTTTTCCTGGAACATGAGTGAATGATCTTCAATGCAACCAGAGCTTCAGAAATCTCTATCTATGTCCAGGAGAGATTGGGAGTTATAGTCTAATTGGAAAAAGATCTGGGAGTACTTTTTGTAGGGTTATGTTTCTATACTAAAATGCTGCTTTACTTGGATTACTTATTTGTGGTAACTTGGTTGAACAGGGACTGGTGGAAGTTAAGTGGGTGGTCAAAAGCCCTCCTCCAAAGCCGGACTTGGGATCAATTAACATTGTGTCCTTATTTAACTCTATCATAACTGTCCCTTCCTCCATCAAAAACACAGACATCGTCTTACCTTTCATAGCTTCATGTTCTTTACAGACAAGACGGGAACAGATCTCGTTGTTGATTATGTACATGCGTCGTAAACTGCCATAGTCCCAATGTCGTAGTTAAGGAAGGAGACAGAAAAAAGCATTGAGAAGAAGAAATAGCCTAGGTCTAGGATGCCTCTTCAATTCCTGTATTCCCCACTCTTCTTTATCTGAATTTCCTAATTATTTCAGAAAATAGTATCACTCTTCTTAGTGACACTTTGCACAAGCTTAACACTTTCTCTTTCCCACTATTTTCTACCTTTAGACTTGGATCTTTCATTTCAGCTTTTTTTTCTATGAGGTAACAAAATCAATGTACTTGTGTTTCTCTCATGACTGCCCTTCCTCCAGCCCTTTTTTGTTTGCCCTCTAGCACCTGGGCTTGTTAGTCAGCCTGTTCTCTGTGTACCTCCACCCAGGCTCCAGGTTCTATCTGGTGCCTTCATTAATAGCTAGGAGGGCTATGCTAAAATCTTCTGCCCTGCCATAATGAGTAGCCACTGGGGAAGACTGAAATTCTGTAGTGGCCACTCATTGAATAATTACCAATATGAAAACACTATCACGGAAGATGTTCTCTTGGTATCCTGGGCTCTCTTACCTGGTAAAGCATGACTGATGAACGCATTGCTTGATTGGTCGATGCACAGAGTAGAGTCTTGTGCAAGCAAATTTCTCATCCCGGCAGTCTGAAGGAGCCCAGCACAAAAAATAGGGAGAGGCATAACAAACAAGAAAAATACAAACAAAGGATTAAAGGGATGGAGGAGGACAGATAAACTGGGAAAAACATACAGAGTACCATATTTTTCGGACTGTAAGACACATCCCCCCCAATCTGGGAGGAAAAGGGGGTGCATCTTACAGTCTGAATGTAGCTTACTGGTTCACTGTGGGGGGGCAGTGGAGCAGGGTCACAGGTTATTAAATATTTTACCACATTTTTTGTTTCAAAATTTTTTCCCCTATTTTCCTCCTCTAAAACCTAGCTGTGTCTTATGGTCCAGTGTGTCTTATAGTCCCCAAAATACGGTAATCTCTACAGAGAATCGTTAAGTTGGGGCACTTCCTTCCTGGTCACCAAAGCAGAGTAATAGGAAATTTACTAAAATGAAATTTAGGTGCTTCCCTACCTGTAAGTAGAAGTGGCTAAAATAACCTCTGAGGGCTCTTCTAGGTAAAAGTCCTTCTAGGGTTATCCAGGTGAAATATCAAACCAAAATGCTAATAATCCTTTTCTGAAGAGCGAGAGTTCTAAGATGGGTAACTATTTTTCAACCCTAGCTGCACATCAGAATTAGAGTACATTAGAGAAAGCAACTTTAACCTTGATGTCTACAGTAATATTGAATCTTTGCAGTCAGTTCCCAGTGCCCTAACCAAATATAGTTCAAAGGATTGTTTTGGGATCATGCCAACAGTGGTTCAAACTTTTTACTATGGCTTTTAGGATGGGAGCTCATATCGAAAGGCAAAGGTAGAAGTAGAGGAGCAGAATAAAGGATACTAAAAGTATTCTTTGAGAAAAACAGGAAGTAAACTAGATGATGTACCCTCCAAAGAACAGGAAGGTAAGGAATCCTCAGGAAGAAAAAAAAGTTTAGGAAAAAGACATGCAAAAGACAATCCTACCTGTGGTGCTAATTTTATCATTGGGTGAGGCTGGAAGGAAAAAATTTTATTCAGTTATTATTAGTTCTAGAAGTCACTACTCTGTAGTTGAGACCCATATGGGTCACCCATGCAGATAAGGAAACAGATGAGTTAATAGCTCTTTAGTAACTTCTAAAAGAAAATCCATAATAGTTTATTCTGATTCACACAATTGAAGAGATTTAGAACTTAGGATGGGAAATATGATTCTACCTTTCTCTCCTAGACAGTTGACAAATGTATTATATTGAGAGTATCTTTGTGTTGTTGACAATAAACAAATTCAGTAGGGACTCAGGCAAAGAGCCTTATGCTCAGAAGAGCCTCGTCCTTGGAGCTAAAAAGACAAAAGGTTTTTGTCCTGTAGAAGCTCTTCTTCAAAAAAGAAATTTCCTTCTCTGTAAGTCAGATACACCATCGTGTACTCTTTGTTAAAATTTATTCATTAAAGAATAGCAAGGGCCATAGCCATAGCCAAACCTAACTTAGGGGCCAGTTAAATGTGGGCTTAGTTTGTAGAATGGAGAACAAATCAAAGAGCAAGAGGAATCTTGAGGGAATAGACTGACTATGGGAGTTACCTGTAAAGTTGTGATTGGAAGAGTTTCTAATAGGATACTACAGGAAGTGGGCTAGGTGATCCCATTTATCCCTTGGTTTCAGTTGCAAGTTTATGTGCAGAGAATTCTCAAATTCATACTTCTGTTCTAGCCCAAATCTCTCTTCTAAGCTCCAAACCTACAAATCCAGCTGCCATGTTATAAAAGACTTCATGGATTTTTCAAACATCCTTCCAGTCAAACATATCCCAAACTGACTTAATTATTTTTCCCTTTACCAATTCAAATTATTCTTTCATGAATGCTACTACCATCCACCCAATAGCCACCATTTACTTAATGGAAATCTGAATATTGTCTCAACAGTCTGTTCTCTTTTAAAGATTTTATTCATTTATTTTCAGAGAGAGGGGGAGGGAGAGAGAAAGAGGGGGAGAGAAACAGCAACGTGTGAGAGAAACATCAATCTGTTGCCTCTTGCACAAATGGGCCTGCAACTCAGGCATCTGCCCTGACAAGGAATTGAACTGGCAACCTTTCGGTTCACAGGCTGGCACTCAATCCACTGAGCCACACCAGCCAGGGCAATCTCTTTTTTTCTTTTTCTTTTTTTAATTATTTATTTTTAGAGAGGGAAGGGAGGGGGAGAGAGAGAGAGAGAGAGAAACATCAATGTGTGGTTGCTGGGGGCCGTGGCCTGCAACCCAGGCATGTGCCCTGACTGGCAATCGAACCTGCGATGCTATGGTTCGCAGCCCGTGCTCAATCCACTGAGCTATGCCAGCCAGGGCTGCAATCTCTTTTTTTCTTACAGCTCATATTCAATTCTCACTACCTCTACCTTATTTCAGGCCACCATCTTTTATTGGGACTAGTGCAATGTCATCCTCTTCAGTTTTCCAATTCACAAACCTGATTGAAAACTTCCTTTGCATGTACTATACTCTGGTTTTCATTCCCAGCCTATGCCTTTGCCCATGTTATTTTCTTCACCGCAAAGCTCTGCTCGTCCCCTCGTGTTCACTTGATTCACTTCTACTTGTCTTTCAAGAAGCAATTTAGCCAAATTGAGAAAAGAAAAGGCTTCTAGAAAAGCCTTGCCTAATTTCCAACATGGAATGTAGTCAGGGAGTCTTTTATATTTGTTCACTTGTTTATTACATTTGTTCATTTGTGTATCTTGTCTATTTCACTAGAAGTACCTAGTAGAAGAAAACTAGTTTTGTTCACTTTCATATCCCTGGCACATAAGCAGCAAACCTGCTAGTTTCCATCTCCTTTTCTCACATCCTACCACTTCTTCCTCATGGTTTTGACTCTAACCATTCAAAAAACGCAGTTTCCCCAACATACCAAGCTCTGTTTTGCCTTCACGTGTTTGAACAGCTATTACCTCTGGCTGGAATGCACATCCCCTCCATGATTGCCTGGCCTGCTCCAGTTCTTTCAAAATTCAGTTCAACCATTACTTCTAGAAAGTTTTTCTTTATCTCCCCATGTATTTCTTTGTTTATCTGTCTTGCCTTTACTAGTCTTAGAAACTATGAATTATCACGTGTTGGGGTTTTGTATATCAAACACTTAGCACAAGGCCTGCTTGTTAGGGGATCAAAAATATAATTAATTTAAATTGATCTGTTGGAAGGAAGTGCTACAGAAACCGTAACCCTGTCTATTTAGGATCCTTCACCAGCTGTACTGCCTTCCATAATGGGCTCTGGGGAAAGCCCAGAATGGCCCCAGTGGCCCTGGGATCCCAGCTCTGAACTCACCCAGGTCATCTGTGGAAGGCACGATATCAGCCAGAACTGAAAAGGCACAAAACAGCAGGTGTAAGACGGGCTTTGAATTGTCAAGGGGGAAGGCAGAATGAAAAAAAGGGGAATGGAGATATTAGGGCAAGGTCAAGCCTACAACTGGCTTTGTGTATTATATCCAATGAGGTAATTGAAGTAATTGTGAATATTTTTTTGCAGAGTATTTGTTTTATTGACATTATACTAATTATTGGGAGCTTTTTATCATTCATGCCTTATTTTAGCTATTAATCTGCTTTGCTTCCTCCTTTTAGAAGACTAGGGATCCCTCTTCCTTTTACCCCACTGTCACTCAGCAACATGCCCACCGTCCCTCTATGCCTTTCCCAGAGATAAAAGTATAGGATTAATTCAAGTGCTGGAGTAAATATTGTGAATATTGAGAACCATGCCATTTTCGAAGAACTAGTAAAACTTACCTGTTTCATCTGTAGGGGGTTCATTTACCAGATCTGCAAAGATACAACACAGAGAATAAAAAAATGCAGGTAGAAAAGGTAGAAAGGGAAGTAGGATAAGGGATGATGATCTAAGGAGGCAAGAAAGATTGAGGAGAAAGAATGTGGACAGTAGGGGCAAATGTAAAGGCCTCACAGAAGGAAATGGAGGAGAGAAAAAGATTGGACGTGTTTACAGCATCGGTGGCATCTAAGATAAACAATAAGCTCTGCATGGCTCAGGGTGCCCACCAACCTCTTTTCTAGTCTTCATTATTCTTTGTATAGACATCATCGTCAATCCTCCTATCCCCAGTATGAAAGCAAAGAAATTAAAGGGGTAGCTTACTAGGATCGTCTGTGAATGTTTCTTGAGTCACTTGAGTCACTAAATAAAAAAATCAGAAAACATTTTCTGAGCATGCTCTTTACTTCTCCCACCCTCGCATTCCCAGTAAGTGGAATTGTCTAGCACAGTGGCCAACACAAAGTATCCCACAATTGTTTTTCTTTGTTTGTTTCCCAGCCAAGTCCTTTCCTCTGTAACTCAAACAAATGTCACAGTTTCCTACTTCCATGAATGTACCCATGCAGTCCTTGGCTTAGAATAACTTTTTTCCTTTGTCTTTTTAGAGGAATGAATAAACTAAACTACATGCCCATCAGATAATCCTCCACAGGCACCCCTTTCTCAGTTAGATTTTGGTTCAGCATTAGATGGCAGGAAAAACTTACATTATTTTATTGTCCTAACAGATGATAATATATTTGGCTAATCTGAGTTAACTATGTGCCAGGTACTGTTTAAATCCCTGTTTTTATAGATGATAAAACTGAGCACCAGAAGAATACATCATTTACCCAAGATCATAGAACTTGTTAATAAGTACAATGGATTGATGACCTTTTGCTATGCTTACTCAAAATGAAAATTATCTTTTCCTAAGACATTGATTTTGATATTTATAATTTTGATGTAATTGGATATCAGTCTAATGATATGCTTATATACAAGAGTGTTCATAAAAGGTGATGTTCGTAATTTTATGATGCTCAGTGAGAAGCAAGGTGAAGAGCAGGGAGGGAAAATGCGTGTGTGAGTAGACAATGCCTTGCAATTAATTGATCTTGGAAATCAAAGGCAGGAGGAGAAGGAGTAAAAATAGTCCAGGACTTAAGATGGAATATATTGCGATAAACTAAGAAAATGGTATCTAAAACTGTAAATAATGCACTTCCTAGAGGAACTTCATTTTAATTTAAAAAGCAAAATAACAAAGCAGTGTTAACATTGAGATAGCAAATATGGCTTCCGGACAAGATGGAGTGTAGGTAGATATGCTTCGCTTCCTCGTACAACCAAAAGAAGGACAACGACCAACTAAAAACCAAAAAACCAACAAAAACTGCCAGAAAATCAAACTGTATGGAAGTCCAACAACCAAGGATTTGAAGAAGAAACATTTATACAGACTGGTAGGAGGGACAGAGATGGGCAGCTGAGGCAGAGAGGACACAGGGCCAGGCAATGGTTGGCAGACTGGGCAGACTGGGCAGGCAAGGCAGTGGCTGGTGGACCAGGCATGTCCCACATTCATGTGCCAATAAACCAGAAGGAACAACTGAGGAGTGAGACATACTGCACAACCCAGGGTTCCAGCACAGGGAAATAAAGCCTCAAAATCTCTGGCTGTAAAAATCTGCAGAGGGGGTGGTGCAGTGGTGGAAGAAACTGCCAGTTTCACAGGAGAGTCCATTGGAGGGGCCCATGGGGTGTTAGAATGTACACAAGCCCACCTACCTGAGAATAAGCACCAGGGCTGCTCCTGAAAGGACACGATTTGCTTGTGGGAAGCAGGGGAAGTGACTGAAAGCAGGGCGAGAGCCCAGCAAATAGCATTGTGTTCTCTCTGACCCCTCCCCCACATACAGCACCACAATGCAGCAAATTGGGTTGCCCCAACCTGGCAAATCCTAAGGCTCTGCCCCTTAAAACATAATAGGTGTGTTGAGACAAAGAAATATGGCCCAAATGAAAGAATAGACCAAAACTCCAGGAAAAAAACTAAGTGAGGAGATAGCCAACCCATCAGATGCAGAATTCAAAACACTGGTAATTAGGATGCTTACAGAAATGATTGAATATGTGTGCAAAATAAAGGAAGAAGTGAAGGCTATACAAAATTAAATACAGAAAAACATACAGGGAACAACAGTGAAGGGGAGACAACTGGGACTCAAATCAACAATCTGGTGCAAAAGGAAGAAATAAACATTCAACTAGGACAGAATGAAAAAACAAGAATTCAGAAAAATGAGGAGAGGCATAGGAACCTCTGGGACAACTTTAAATGTTAAAACATCTTAATCATGGGGGTGCCAACAAGAGGAGGAAGAGCAAGAAATTGGAAACTTATTTGAAAACATAATGAAGGAGAACTTCCTCAATCTGGCAAAGGAAATAGATACGCAAGTCCAGGACACTCAGAGAGTCCCAAACAAGTTGGATTCAAAAAAGAACACACTAAGACACATAATAATTAAATTACTAAGATTAAAGATAAGGAGAAAATCTTAAAAGCAGCAAGAGAAAAGAAGAGAGTTACCTACAAAGGAGTTCCCATAACATAATTAGCTGATTTCTCAAAAGAAACCTTACAGGCAAGAAGGGGCTGGAAAGAAGTGTTCGAAGTCATGAAAAGCAAGGACCTACATCCAAGATTACTCTATCCAGCAAAGCTTTCATTTAGAATGGAAGGGCAGATAAAGTGCTTCTCAGATAAGGTCAAGTTAAAGGAGTTCATCACCACCAAGCCGTTATTGAAATGTTAAAGGCATTATCTAAGAAAAAGAAGATGATCAAAACTTTTAACAGTAAAATGATAACAAACACAACTATCAACAACTGAAACTAAAAACAAACAAACAAACAAACAGAAAACAACTAGAACAGGAACAGATTCACAGAAATAAAGATCACATGGAAGGTTGTCGGGGGTGGGGGAATGGAGGAAAAGGTACAGGGAATAAGAAGCATAAATGGTAGGTACAAAATAGATAGGGGGAGGTTAAGAATAGTATGGGAAATGGAGAGGCCAAAGAACTTATATGTATGACCCACGGACATGAACTAAGGGCAGGGAGAGGGGTGATGTTGGAGGAAATGAAGGTACCAGGCAGAGAGGGACAAAGGGAAGGAAAAAATAAATGGGACAACTGTTTTAGCATAATCAATAAAATATACTTAAAAAAAATAAATCCAAATAGCAAACATCCCATCTATAATGATCCTTCACTGTAGAAAGTTTATAGTCATAATCTATCGTACCCACTAGGGGTCAGCAAATTCACATAGTTTGGTTTGACCTTTTTTTTAACCTCAGTCTAAACGTCAGATTTAAATTTGATGAGAATAGCATTTAATAAAGCACATCAGAGTTATTGATCACCGTGGTAGAGGCAAAACACAAAACATTATGAAGAAACTTGCCTCCCTCACCCCCATTCCTTGCTAACTGCTTACCTCATCCTTTTTAAAAGAAATTCCAGACAGAAAAATTATTTGATCTGACAATAGAGCATTTTTGTCTTGAACACTCAGTATAAACTTTCTTTTTTCAGAACAACTTTTGATGAAAGGAATCCAGGTCTCTTTCAATCCCACAGGATATTTAAAAAACCACTGACCTGAATCACTGCAGAGACTAAGAGGGGAGTGGACCCGTCGGGATGTAGTCCAGCCTGGCCCGGGTTCCCTTCTCTAGCCACATTCCAGTCCAACCACTCACAGAAACAGCAGGGGAGAGCAAAGGGGTTGAGTGTGTGTCCCAGCTGTCTCAGGATTTCAGGACCCAGTGCTGCTTTTCTGCATATCTTTCAGCTTACCCACCTTCCCCATACCCCTCGTCTACCTACCTTTTCCATGAGCTTCCACTATATAGATAACTTATCTAGAATTTATGTCCTCTGAACAGAAAATTTAAGGAGACATTTTCATCTTATGTTATAATATTTCTGATAGAAAGCCATCACAAAGTCATAAAATAGGACTGGACCTTACCCAGTCCAGAGAAATGAATTCAGATGTTTGGTTTTGCTGGCACTGAAATCTGATGACCTAGGTTCAGAAATTTAGGGATTCAGACCTATTCACTCACAACAGAGAAAAAACGTTTTTATTTCTATATTTTTATATTCTGTCCCAGAACTCACATGATATAAAAAATTATATCATGCTCCAGTGCATACATAAAACTGAAACAAGTTTAAAGATAATAATTTACTCTTGTGATGGACTTGTGTGTACTCTGTTTTTATCTATTCTAATTCTTTTAAAAAATACTAGTTGGGACCCACTAATTTGATTTTATGACCAATTAATGGGTTACATACTGTTGTGCTCACAAGGATTGGGGAAAGTAAGAGATAAATGATAATTACTGTAGGGTGTGCACTATACATGGGTATAATGATTACATGCCATGGGTATAATAATGGGCACAATAATTCCCATATATAATGTGCACAAAACATGGGTGCGTGTTATACATGGGACACATTATACATGGCAACATACCATATGTTGAATGTTTGGAGGCAGAGTAGAGATGCTGACTGGAGTTTCCTTGTTTAAGTTGAAGGAAGTGATCCTTTGGAAGCAAAAACTTTGGGGTTCTGTCCAATTGTGCCAGAATTTCGCAGTAGTGTTAAGATAACTTCTCATCCTGTCTTTGCATCCATGTTATACATGGATAGGCAAATGCTTTCTGTTAAGGATTAGTGGGCATTTTTTGAGCAAGATAAGAATTGTATAAAGGAAAGCAGAAGCAACAGATGGGCATAGAGGAAGTCTTGGGAAACATTTTTCAGTATGTTAAAAAAAAAGTTAAGGTTTTATGAACGGGATAATAGGATTGTGGAGGCTAGTGAATTAGATCCTATTTCCCACACCTTGGCAAATATCTCTGTTTGTATTACTGACCATGCATTTATATAACCCTGATAAGCCCAGGCAAGGGTTCACCTACCTTCTCCTTGACCACTGACCTCTGGAGGTGTCCAGTTTGTACCAAAGGAAAGAGAAAAGAGACGTGAGTGATTCCAGCTCTATACCCCAAAAAGCTTTTATGGGATAAACCAGAAAATGATGGGGAAATGGTTGTGCTTTATCTTTTTATGTGGTTCAGTAAAAAATCATCCTGGTAATTAGTACTTCACACAAACATGGAAAAACTCAAGAAAGAATGAATTCCTGAGAACCCCTGCTCCATTGTACCCTGACTCAGCATGCCTTCTTGCTCTCATTCCCACCAGAAGGAATGGGGTCCTATTCCACAGAGAGGGCCCACAGCCTTTTTCATGTGGCCTGTCCTGTCCCCACAGCCGTCCCACTAGCTGCACTACTCAGCAAGGCAAAAAAATTGCTTTCTCAAAGTCTCTATCTGGCAGAATAAGAGAATCCAATAGAGTAGAATTTTTTTTTTTTGAAATCCATTGTTCATTTTCTATGGCTGATCTTTTAACTAGCTTCTGTGAAATCTGTGAAGATCATTTTCCTTTTGTGTATAGATTTGGCACATATTTTTGGTGTGCATGTGAATATATGTGTGTGTACACTGGTGCCAGTGTGTGTTACATGTTACTGTTTTTCTATAGGATTTAAATTTGGTTTAGTTTCTTCACAGGTGGTCTCTATATGTGTATGCATGCATTTGTGTTATTAGCTTCTTTTTCCTTTGGTATTTATTTACTTGGGTATTTATGTGTGTGACCCTCTTTTGGTTAACATGCATTTGTGAGTATCTTCATTTCACTTTAATTTCATAACTCTCGGTGTATCTTTTCCCAAGTCTGAGGTCATCTCTTGCTATATCTCTGCCCTTTTTTCTTTAACACAAAATCTATTCCTTTCTTCCCTTTCACAGCAATTCTGGAACTCAAGAGCAAACATCTCTCTCCCAGTTCCCCTCAACCTCCTTTCATTCCATTCTCTAACACACGCCTCCAGACACATGTATAGCTGAGGATCTAAGCATTTCATGAAGAAAAGAATAAAGGTAGGGACTCACCCGAGGGAATGATGAGTGCGGTGAGAAACAGCAGCACCTTGGGTCCCAAGAGCGGCATATCTAACAGGGTGGTGGGAAGAGCAGACACTGTAATGCTCAGAGACACATCAGCATCTTAGTTCCAGGAAAGGATGTCTGTGGCCCCTGTCTCTTTGTCCTCCCATGAGCTTTCCTGGTCCCCCATATGATTCAAACTGTTTCTCTCTTATCTTTCCCCCAACATTTAGTTCGCAATTTAAATCCCATTCTTTGATCACTTACCATTCTCTCTCCCATTACTTTTTTCCTACCAAGTCAAGAGAAATTTTATGTCCTAAACGGTCCATACTTGCCCCTACCCTGTGGTTTCTTTCACCCCTAGGGTCTGATCTTATCTTTTGATATCTATGACTTGTATATATCATCTGCTCATTTTTGTGTCTTCTTTCATTTGAATTTCATAAATTCAAATGAATTGGGGCATCTGCTCAATTTTAAATTCAGTGACATTCCCCGTTGCCCCCCTCCAACCCTTCAATGCATACACACATACACACACACGCACACACACAAATACACACACTCTATGTCTATTCAGAGTTTTATACAATCAAACAACTCACTGTCTATGGTCCTCTGCTCTTTCCACCGAGTCCTTTGGCTGCTGACTGTGTCTCTCCCCTTCTCACGCTATTCCCACTTTGGCTGGAGAGTAAGATGAACAGGGCCACTCCCTGGGAAGGACTTCAAATTTGGCCTCCTGAAACAATGAGATGAGGGAGAGTGAGAGAGAGAGAGAGCAAGAGAGGGAGAGAACGAGAGAGTGAGAGAGAGAGCCAGGCTACAGGAGTGCAATGAGGCTGAAATGAGAAGGGGGATGGGACTTTGCAGTCACTCACACCCTCATTCCAAAGGTTATGACCACATTGGTGAGAGATACTGCTTAGAAGGGTTGGCCCAAGTTCGTGTATGCCTTTCTTCCATGAGCTTATTTTCCCTCTTGCAATCTGCCCCCCCCCCACCCCTTCCACCCCTTCCCTGGGGTTTCTTCTTACCTAATTGGTTCTATCTCATCCTTGGAATGTTTTACTGCACATTACCAGAATCTGTTCCTATCTATGACGATCTTCCCAGTTTGAATCCTTTTTGCATCCTCCTTCCTTGCTTTGTTCTTTTTGGACATTCCTCTGTTCAACACCAACATATTTCTTTGTATCCCTGTATTTATCTTCGTTCTTTGCCTCTTTCTTGACCCATACATTCAGACTCTTGTTTTTTTCTTCTCCTAGAAATCCTATTTATTCTCACATTCAACCAAAAACAGACACCATATGAGTTCTGTCCAAGAAGAAGGTTGGTTGTCTTAGGGTTGGAACAAGTTGAGGAACGCAGTACCCACTATATCATTTTGAAATGTGGAGCAGCTCTGTGAGAGGAGGTGCCAGCTATATCCTGTCTTTTGGCTTTGTTTAAGTTTTTGCTAAGAATCTTGGTTTCTGGAGTCTTAAGTACAAAAATGCCAACAGAAGCCCAAAGAAAACTGAGTTCCAAGTTTGTGTTTATTTGCTTGACTTGCTTTCCACCAGTACTTTTCCTCATATCCTGTAATATGTAGATCCAGGAGTTTTAAAGTTCTTGTATTTGCTCTTATTCATAGAAACTGCATGGTTAGACCATTAAAGTATCTCTACTTTGCCCCTAGCATTGTGGCTCAGTTGGTTGAGTGTCATTCTGTACAGTGAAAAGTCACCTGGTTTGATTCCTAGTCAGGGTACATGCCTGGGGTGTGGATTTGGTCCCCTAGTCGGGGCACCTACATGAGGCAACCAATCAATGTTTCTCTCTCATATTGATGTTTCTCTCTCTCTTTTTGTCCTTCCCCTCTCTCTACAAATAAATAAAATCATTTTAAAAATAAAATAAGATCTCTCCACTTTGAAGAGAAACAACTTGAATTATAGAAACTCGTATGTGAGGAGCGGTTAGCCTTATGTGCACGTGAAGTGTGTAAGTGTCAAGGTGTCCGTCCAGCCCTGTAGCCTATGTCGTGTATCTCCCTAATGAGCTAACTTAGAGAAGAGTACAGATGGACACAGAGAGCAGGTAGTTTTAATCAGTTGAAGACCAGAAGAAAGGAAGGTAGATGATGAAGGAAGGAGGGACGGAAGGGAGGGAGGGAGGAAAGACAAAAGCTAACTTTTACCTGTTTTTTTAGCTGTTTAGTGGAAGGAAAAGAGAGCAATGGACATAATGAGATGTAAGCACATAGCACCTCTGGTTCCTTTGGGGGAGATGTTAGTGTTCCATTTTTGAGATATATGGATTTTGCCGAGTCCCTAGAACAAATTGGAGTACAAACCCAGATCTTTACTGATCTGCTTGGCCCAGAACTTGCACTTCTTCCATCTGCGCTGCAGTGAGAGTACAGAGGCTGGAAAACAGATGTGATTGTAGTCTGGGGAGAGTCAGGGAAAGAAAAGGCAGGGGTGGGGGTGGGGGGAAAAACAAAAAAAGCAGATGCAAAGCAGACCTAAGTAGGACATATAATAAAGAGCCTAGAGCAACAATCATGTTTTCCATGAAGTCCAGACAGATGGAGAAACTGAACTAAGGCCAATCATTTGGCAGGGACAGCAATGACCTCAATGTGCTGGCCTGGCTAGAGACTGTGGTGCAGGAAAGCCTCCCCAGGCAGTGGGAGGGGGTGCTCTCTTGGGGTCCTGGGAGGGAGTCTGAAGTTAGGGCAGTGAAAATGGAACAGAATGTTTACAGCCAGGCAGAGGGAGAAGGCAGGCAGGGAGCGAAGGAAAGGAGAGGAAGCAAAGCAAGAACTGGTGGAAGAGCAGAAACCACCATCCATTCCTGGGCTTCAACAGTGTGCAGTTTGTTTCAAAGTACTTTGGTTATTTTTTTTCCTTCACGGCAGCTATAGCAGCTTCCCATTTGTTTTGGAGCCCAGACTTGGATCCCTAGGTTTGGAGAACCTCAGATTTACTTTTGTCTGAGGTGATTTGGTCAAACTCTGTTTTATTATGTCATCAGTTTATCATTGAATTACATGAAGTCAGAGTCAGCATCATTGGTCAAGAATGAGCGACTGTCAACCACACATGTGAGCCTGTAATTTTCTGAGGTGCTCACTGACGCTGGGGAAGAGGTCCCTAGGCAGCAGAACTCCCGTTAGACTCAGACCAGGTCTCTCCTGGGTAAAGAGCACAGTCTCCAGCAACAGGAAAGTCCTCCATGGAAATGATGGGCAGGTGCAGAACTGCCTTTAATAAAGGCAACCTAATGTTTGAGTTACTTAGGAAAATTTTAGTTTTCAAAAAAGGTCTCCAAGCAATGGAAGATGGGCAAAGTGCAAAGGAGGGAGACACAGATACAAGACAGCACACTGGATTTATTCATCTGTTTATTGGCCTGTGAAGAATACACCCACTAGCTGAAGGCCTCTGGGCAAATGCACAGAAATGTTATTACTACGTCCAATCCAACTAAATTAAACCCAGGGCCTAAACACACACATACAAATTTCCATAAAAGGAAGGAAAGGAGGGAGGAGGGTTATATGAGGTGGGGGTGGGGGGAGAGAGGGAAGAGAGAGCAATGTGTGTAGAGAAATGAAGCAATAGAGTCGAGACAGCCAAATCTAAAAGATGGACTCAGCACAGGAGTTAGGAGGCAGCCAACATATGTCCTCAGAAAACTTGGTCTCAGGAGAACTCCCTGCTTCTTAGTACTCCATACCTGTGGTAACACACTGTTCTTCATGCCTCTGTACATCACACTTACTGTTTCTTTCTTTCTGTGATATCCTTTTCCCACGTCTAGTAGCTAAAGGCTTATATGTACATGAAAGCCCAGCTTAGCTGCTACCTCTTCCCTTTGCTTCTTGGCCCCCTTTGCTCCTAAGGAATTAACCATCCCTTCTATTGAGCAACCTCCTTGTTTTTAATAATTGTGTCATCAACTTTTTATATTCTTTTGCATATTCATATTTTGGGTTAGGCTGAGTGTTCTTTGATAGCAGAGGCTAAATTTTACTTACCTGTACCTAACAACTCACAATTATGCCATCTGAACTGAATTGAGGTGAAGACTTGAAATAGTAATTTCCTATTTCAAGATACGAACATTCAGTATCTGAGTCCAATGCAAAGAAGTAGAGGATGAAGTTCTAAAGAAGAAAGTAGTTTGAGAGTACAGAAAGTGGAACAACTGGACAATGCCTTGACGTGATAGGAGGGGAACAGAACAGGAGGAAATAGGCAGAGCAAGTGAGCAACGGTTATCCCAGAAACAAAGGAATTTTAGCATGAAAGCTGTCATTAAAATCAGTGCATGTAAAACGTATGTAACTTAGAGTCTACAATAATTAGTGCTTTTGTCTCATTCTGCTTGGTGTACATTTTCTGATGGTACTAGTTGTCTTGCATTGTTACACTCACACTCCCTTGGCCATGAAAACAGAAAATGCTTGATCCAAGTCCAGGATTCTGTTAAGGTTCCTGAAACAGAACCTATAACAAAAGTTTTGAATAAATGACAAAACTGGCTACACATAAACAAAATAGGACAAATACTAGAAACTCATTAACAGGCAGGAAATCTCCATCTTCCCTTTCTACCCATACAAAAAAACCCCAAACAAACAAAAACAGAGAAAGCCTGGAATTTGCAAATATGGAAAAAAACCAGGAAAGTCTATATTTCCATAATTATTAACAAATGTATATAATTATTCAGTTTATTACAATTGTATGATTAATATATACTTATATATTTTTAGATTATATGGGCTGGGCAGCCTGCAAGGTGGCCGCCAGTGATCCCTACCTCCTATTCTCCAGGCCCTTGTGCAAGCCTCACCCCTTGAGCATGGGTGAATTCAGGGACTGCTAGCAAATAGAATGCAGCCAAGACAACGGCACTCTAGCTTCCAGCTCTGGGCTTCTCTCCTGATCTTTTGCTTGCTTGTTTGCTCTGAACAAAGCCAGCTGCCATGGTGCGAACTACTCTATAGAAATGCCCATGTGGCAAGAATGAATGTCTCTAGCCAACAGCCAGCAAACTAAAGCCTGCCAAAAAGCCATGTGAATGAACTTGGAAGTGGATATTCTCTGTTGAGGCTTGAGAAGAAGATGGAGGGCTGGGTGAAAAAGGTGAAGGGATTAAGCAAAAAGAAACAAAATAAAAAAGTACACTATACAGATGATGTGTTATAGAATCATATACCTGAAACCCATATATTTTTATTAATCAATGTCACCCCAATAAATTCAATAAAAAGAAGAAAACTGTAGCCCCAGCCAACACCTTGACTATATAGCCTTGTGAGATGCCCTGAGCCAGAGGCACACAGCTGAACTGTCCTTGGATTCCTAATCAACAGAAACTTTGGGAACATGAATGTTTGCTGTCTTAAGCTGCTAAATAGATAACTAATATGTCCTATAACTACAATTCTATACATAATTATTTTATTTATTATACAAATATAATGTGTATATTTATAACTATATAGTATATGATATAATGATACAATTATTAATATAAAGGATTATAAATTAGCTGTTATGTATGTTAGCTATAATATATTAGTTAATTATGATAACTAATGTTTATGGAACACTTACAATATGCTAGGCCCCGTGCTAAAAGGTATGATTATGCTCCTTTTAAAATTAGTACATTCAGAGGAAAGCAGAGAGGAAAGGAAAAAGAGAGATATTAAAGAAATCTATCTATGAATCCTAATTCATTATGATTCTCATGTGAATCATAATTCACTATGAATCAAACATTTTATTAATTTAGTACTACAACTTACTTGAAATGTAGAAAATCTGATGAGAGATTATAGAACTAAATGATCAGAAAATTTAGTTTGTAAGAAAGAATTAAAGGAATTTAAGTTATTTTGCCTGGAGAAGAAAATCTGAAGGAAAAATTTAATAAATTTTTAATGTACATCATTTTGAAGATTTTGGTAACTTTATGTTTACTGCTTCCACAAAAATTAGGAAAGAATAAAAATAAATGTAATAAAGGATAGCACAGGGAGTATAGTCAATATTCTAGTAATGGTGTCAGATGGATATGAGATTTATTGGGATGATCACTTAGTTATATGGCATCTAATCACTGGGGTGTACATCTGAAACTATATAACATCGTATGTCAACTATAATTGAAAAATAAAAAATGACTTAAAAATTAAATAAAATAAATTTATTTTGAAGCTTAGTTTAAAAAAATTTATTGATTGATTTGAGAGAGAGGGAGGGAGAGAGAGAGAAACACCAATCTACTGTTCCACATGCTTGCTGCCTGTGATGGGAGACTGAACCCGCAGTCCTGGTGTACTGGAGACGCTCTAATCAACCCCGCTACCTGGCCAGGGCTCACTCTAGCCTTTCTATTATAGGCTATATCCCATTTGGGATATACCAGAAATAAAACACAACCTTTTGCCTTTATATTACTTACATTTTCTAAGGAAAGTCGCAGCAATTAGTTCTTCGGAGATAGATGTCCTCTCCAGTGACTGGGCATTGATACATTTCTAGAAACAGAATGATGAATGGGATGAGTAATAAAAGTTAGAACTGAATGTTGTCACAGGGAAATTGGAATTTGCTTGTTGTTCAGTGGGGTCACCTGTATCTTTTAAATTTCCTGGTGTAAGAGTGAAGGAGGCTACTGAGCTGTCCTGAGAATGGTGACAGGCAGAAGTACAGCGCTACTTTTCCAAATGCGGTATACCGTTTGGTTGTCATGAACCTTCGAGATCTTTCCACTTGAAGATCCTCCTCCCGAGTTCCCTCATAGTGTCCATAAACCACACCAAAACTTAGTGACTTAAAAGAATAATTCATTATTTTCCATGATTTTCTATGTCGATCGGGGAGTAAAGGTATTGGCTGCAAGATCCAAAATGGCCTCATTCAAATGGCTAGTTGGTGCCACCCGCCATCAGGAATCTCTGGTGGGATTGCTGACAAAGAGTTCTCTTCCACGTGGTATCTAGACCTGACCCACTTGGGCTTCGGAGAGCAAGGCTGTGGGCTGAGAGAGGGAACCTGCCAAGGAGCAACGGAAGAAACTGCAAATCTCTTAAGATTCAGTCTCAGAAGTTTCCCAGCATTACTTCCACCATGTTCTATTGGTTAAAATAAGTCAACAGAGTCAGTTTCCATGTAAGGGCAGGACAAATGTATGCTACCTCTTGATGGGAGGAATAGCAAGAAATGTGTAGCCATCTTACGTGTGTGTGTGTGTGTGTGTGTGTGTGTGTGTGTAGGCGTCTTTAATCCATCTCCGTGCCTCTGAAGTTAAACTGAATCTTTCAATGGACTAGATAAGTGCCAAACAAGGGACACTTGTAACTTGCCCTTTCCCCAAACCTAAGTCACTTCCCTTGACAGTTCTAAGCAAAGTTGTCACACAAAGATCTCTTTCAGGCTCAGTATTATAGATAAATCTTAGCCATATTTTCCTGTTTTCTTCAGTATGAAGCATTATTAACCAATCCCTCTTTTGTGAAATTTTCTTTTCCTTTGAGATCTATGACATCACATCCCTTGTTTTCCTCTTAGTTCTACTCAGTGTTCTTTTACATTTCCTTTTCTTCTGTTTACACTTCAATGTGGGTGGTTTCCAAGGTTCATGTCCCAGCCACCTCTCTTTTGACTATACTCTTTTTCTTACTAATCACACCCACTGCCATGTATTTATTTGCCATCTATTGGCATCTACTGATTTATACTCCCAGGTCTATACCACAGTCTCATCTACACCAAGCTCCGGAGCTCTCCATTGGAATGTGCAAGAGCACATCTCTATGTGCGTGTCCCCATAGGCACCTTGAAGTCAGTCAGCCCTTACTTGTAAGAGAGCAGCATCCTTAAGCAGACTGGGGAAATGCTGAAGGACAGGCTCTGGGCTGAGCTTCTGGGAGTGACTGCGAGAGACTCTGTTGCTCCTCCTACCACCTTCCAAATCAAGATGTTGCCATTCAGGCACTAGAGCCACGCTGGCTCGGCCACGCCAGCAAGATGGACCCCCACTTCCAGCCTCTTTTCTCACTTCATTTGGTTTTGAATTAAGTCTTGTGCTAATGCTCATGGCTGCTGGAAAGTAAATCACATTAAAACTCTAGGTATAGTAGAGTCTAGGGTATGTAGATTTTAGTTTTTCACTCTCTGTAATGCAGGAATATGCACAAGAAGGAAGTTTGAAGAAATGTCGAGAAAGCTAAATTACAATATCTTAGCATGTCTAAAACTGAGCCATCACTTTTTCTGTACAGCCCACCCTCACTAGGACTGCCCAGTTACCCAATTGAAATATGTGAATCATCTTCTTTCCTCAATTTCCCTTTTTCCCTCACCTTAGGTCCCAATATGCACACACGTACCCTTTGTCATCAAAATCCTCCTTATATCTTTCAAATCCATCCATGCTCTTCATTATTTCCACCACCACTGTAGTTCAGTCTAATTGTTGCTGTAACAAGAGTCCTAACTAGTGTCTCAGTTCCTGTGTCATCCATCCTACTCATAATACAAAGCATCAAGAACATTAATCTAAGTCAGCATTAATCTAAGTCAGCCTTTCGCTTAAAAACCTTGAAGACTCATTTTTTTTGGTATATGGATGGAGCGTGCACACATGGCTATTTATAATATTTTTGTCTCTCATCACCAGTGCTCCAACACCATCCCCCCAATACATCTGCACCTTGATTTCCAACCATACTGAATTACTTGCAATTCTGCAAAAGCTCCAAGCTCTTTCATGCTTCTAAGCCTTTGGACATATTACATTGTCGTGACCACCGACCGGCAGTGGCCGAGGAATGCTTCGGATTACTTGTCGACACACGAGAAAAACACACAGAAACAATGGAGTTCTGTGGGGAAGTAGGACCGGCACAGCCACTCCCCCTAGTGGGGAGCACCTTGGCCACCCTCTCTAGGGGAGAGTGCACTGTTCCCCCACCAGAGAGGCTTTTTTTGGGTTTGTTTACACAGGAAGTCAGGTAAAGCTCATTGCCGGGAAGTATGGATCAAATAACAAGGGACTCTGAGGGCTTATTTTGAGTCAGAGTCAAAGAGCTGTAAAACTTTGAGGAACAAACTTACTTCCTCCTTGGACCCTTCTCATTCAACTGAGAGCGTTCTAGACAAAGCAGGTTTCACAGGATTTTCAATATTCTTTCTTAGGCCTGATCACCTGGGGAACCTGCCCTTTTCAGCACAGGGCTGCACCACCCTCTGTCATTGTTTCAGGCTTAGGTGGAGCAAGGGGAACTAAGGCAACCAAGAGATAAGGAGATTTTCTCGCAGACCATGAGTACTCAGGCTTTGTCAAAGTCGAGGGGTGAGGGTCCATCACCCCCTTTTGCCGTAGCCCCCAAAGCCTTTCCTTGGGGGCCTCCCACATGATCGTGCCTGTCTTAGGTGGTTCCCCCCTTGGGGAATCTTACCCGTCATTGGCTAACCGATCAAGCATTGGGGACCAGGCAGGGTGAAGTAAAAAGAGCAGAAGCAGTGCTCCTGCCAGGGAGATAAGCTTGTCTCCTTGCTGGCTTATGGTTCCAAGGTCGTTCCTTTGGCCTTAGCCTTGGCGGGGGTTACAGCTTCTGAAACCAGGCAGGGCGGTTCCCAACATTACATTTTATTTGCAACACCTCCACCATAATTCTTGTTTCTCTATAATCCTTATGGCTCAGTTGCCTAATTTCTACTCATAATTTATAATCCAGCTTGGGCAATATCCCCTTTGGATAACTTCCCAGAGGGTCACCACTACAATGAGTGACTCACTGTGGACAGACGCTTTGTTTACTGTTGTATGGCTGAGGCAAGCGCAGGGGCTCACACACTGCATCCCATCAGGAGGACATGTGGTGTGTGGAGGGGAGAGGCTGTATTTCCTAAAAATGGGCACAAGAGGGCAACAAATAACTTCTAGACCAGTTTTGCAGTTATAGGTTTTAGTTTTGTTTTTTTTTAAATTTATTTTTAGAGAGAGAAGAAAGGAGAGAGAAAGACAGGAGGAGAAACGTTGATTAGTTACCTCTTATACACACATATCTGATCTTACCCCAACCGGGGCCAAACCCACAATTCGGGCCTGTGCCCAGACTGGGAATCAAACTGGGGACTTTTTGCTTTGGGGGACAGGAGCCACCCGGTCAGGGATATACCTGTTTTTTCATAAATCCCATTTACACTTCCAACTAGCTGTTGAAATAGTTCATGTAGCATGACTCTCAAAGTATACCTGAGTAGAGGGAAGACTCCTAATGACTCAGAACTGTGTTTCATTTATATTCTGGTTTTGTTCTCAATGCCAGGCACTTCACTAAGTATTGGTAATTTTAAAAAGATAAAACAGTTTCTACATTCAAGGAATCAAGAATTAATGGGAAAAAGAAGTGACTTTGAATTTTATTTATTCCCTGTCATATAAAGAAACAAGTGATTTAACCCATTTTCATCAGTAGCAATGGCTGCTTAAGACAATAGAAAGGCTAGCTGTTGGGCACACATAGATGAAACTTAGGATCTTCTAAAAGACTGACATGTTTGAAAAACACAGTCACCACCAACCCAGCAAATTCCTTGCCAAGTAATTCTAGGATGGCTGGAGAAGCATGCTCCTTCTTAAGCCCATTGCTTTTCTTTCTCCTTTTATCTTAAATAAACTATTTTTTAGAGCCATTTTATGTTCATAGCAAAATTGAAAAGTGGAAAGTACAGAGAATTCCCATATACCCTCTGCTTCACATACCCATATCCCCCTCCATACAATGCTCAACTGCAAAGTGACCCCTCATGGAAACTCTGGGCTTTGGGTGATGATGATATGTCACTGTGCATTCATCAGTTACAATAAATGCACCTTTCTGTACATCCTGCCATACATTCTATGGATTTTGACAAATTTATAATGACACGTATCCACCATTACAGTAACATATTAGTTTCACTGTCTTAGAAAATACTCTGTGCTCCGTCCTACTTTCTAAGCCCCAACAATGACTACCTTATAGTTAGGTCTTTTCCTGGAATATATACTATTGGAATAAAACAGTATGTATTAGACTGTTCCATGTCTTGCCCTATGCACCTGTTCCATTTGGCTGCTCCTGAGTTGTAGCCTTTCTAATAAATGTGTAATAATAAGTAAAGCACTCTCCTGAGTTCTGTGAGCTATTCTAGCAAACTACTGAACTTGAGCAGGGGGTTTTAAGAACACCAGATTTGTAGCCAGCTGGTCAAAAGTGTGGGAAGCAGAGCTTGCAATTGGCATATGAGATGGGAGCAGCCCTGCGGGACTGAGCCCTTACGTGTGGGATCTGACACTAACTCACTCCAGGTAGACAGTGTCGCCGAGCTGGTGTTTGAAAATTGGTCAATGTGGGGGGGAACTCATACAATTTGTTCAGTGTACTAATCTGCATTTTTGACTTGCGGAATTTTTAACTTAGGATAGGTTTATGGGGCTGTAACCCCCATCACAAGTCGAGGAGCATCTGTACTTAACTAAGTTTCTGAATTCTGGAGGGATTAAGTGGCAAAAAAAGTAAATGTTTCAATTCTACTTACAAAAATAGACATTAAAAAATTCATTTAAGTCATAGAGAGCTTAAGAGGAAAAAGAAGAATTTCCATAAATGTGGAAAACAAATATCAAGGAACTAGCAACATTTATAAAAAAATTTATAGGAATAATAATCATCCCCATTAGTTCATTCAGCCCTATGTAATTAATTCAGGTTCTTCTTGAACACATATTTTCCATTTGTTCTAGAAATTCTTACCCAGTTTAGTGGTATGATCTTAAAGTTATCAGAAATTTGTATTCTAGATACTTGTCAGAGTCCTTTCTGTGAATCTCTGAATACGAAGCTCTGTTTGAAAAGCATCAGCAAAAAAATAACTGTCTGGAAGGAACGAAAAGGCTAACACAACAACAAAAGGCCGTGGTTAAAGATCTGCTGAGAGTTCGTTAGGTAAGGAAATGTAGTTATTTCTATGGCATCTAACAATTTAAGATAATGATTGGGCAGTGAGCATTGACAAATTTCTATAAATTTCAATTTCTGGAATACCTATATCAGTAAGGTATACCCATACACGTATAAACTAAGAAGGTTCACTGTCACGTATTTGATAATACTTCCCTTAATTTACATACCAAATAAACCTGATTAGTTTAACATCTCTCTTGTACAAGGTGAGAGACAAATCCTTTGAGATATTCCAGGTGGATTTTATATTATTTCTAGAACTGCATTTCTGTTGACATAAAAATTGGATTTATAAGGCAAATATAATTGTTTTTGGTCCCTCTAAGAACTGATTGGGTGGCAACCTAAATGATGTTGAGAGGCTGACTCACCCATCCAACTACATTATTTTCAATTTGCTTCCTTATGTCGGGGATATTTCCAACTAAGATAGAAGTCAAGATTTTTATGTCCTAGATTTAGAGCTGTGTATCTTTGGAATGTTTTTATAAATGCTTCACAATGGCTTCAAAATGTTTTTCTTTCCCTTCGGGTACATGGTTTCATTTTAGCTTACATAGGGGAGAAGGCCTAAAAAAGTTTCTATTAGGCTCTGAATATCAACTTCCAATGGGGACGACTTCTGATGGAGCTACCTTAAAAACTTTCTTTCCAAATATCTTGTTAGTTTTCAGCTAGTACAAATAGTAAATATGCATTGGCAATATTGAACAACCCCATGGACACAAGAGGAGTCTCCCAGAGGGTAGGAAAGATACTGTGGTAAGCAGTTAGGCAGGCAGGAGCAGAGCACATGGGCCAGGTACAAAGGTCACCCGGGCAGAGAGCCTAGCAACAAGCAAATCTGGGGGAACAAGGATCTCGCCCTCAGGTGACCTTTCCTCCCCTAGCATATGGCTGGTCATGCAGTTTAAACCCCCTAACCTTTTATATTGCTGGTCGTGCATTTCGGACCTCTCCCGACCTTTCAAATTGCTGGTATTATGGCTTGGACCCTCTCCTGACCTTTCTTCCCCTGGCATGTTTCTAGTCATGCCGTAGACCCCCTTGGAGGATTAAAAAGGGACCGAAGAGTGGCCTCATGTGACTATTTGGGCCCTTGCACTACCACTCCCTTAAGCATTGATCCCTCGGGATAACATCTAGGTCTCAGTGTATATCAGTTCCAGGCCAAGAAAAAAAGCAAAATCAAACAAGCAATACCATGACTGATATCAGGACCAGCTGTAGTGACTGATGACCTCTGCTCTGGGGCCGACCAATCAATGGAGACCATGACCCTGAAAGGATACACTTGGAATTTTGATGAATATTCTATTGAGATCCTCCCCTGGGACCTCGCCTAGAATCCCCACCCTTAAAACCCCTCAGGACAGAGGACCCAGGGCAGCTTTCTCTCCCTAGCATGCCTGCACCTTTCCCTGCCCCCTTCCTCTAGGCATGTTTTTCTTGCTTCTCCTTCTCCTAAGCTCCAAGGACCCTTCTTTTGCTTCTTTAGCTTGTTTCCTAAGTGCATTTCTTCTGCAGTTCGCTTCTTCTACCTCTGTGACTTTCTAAGTAACCTTTCTCTTATAGTCTGAGTCTTGGCTCTCAATTCTTTCTTAGCCAGAACTTTGGTTTTGGAGTACCTGTTGATTACTGATTCTTTCTCCCCCAGGGACAGCTATTGCCTTCTTATTTGTCTTATTTTGTGTCCTGAGAACTTGGCTTGGTTTTCTGCCTGCTTGGGGAATGCAAGTTATTAATTCTTGTGTGTACAGGCAACTCAACTGTCAGGTTGGTTGCCCCCAAAATATGACCAGACAGAGATTTGGGAGGAAGAAACTTTCCTCTATCATTCCAGGTTCTTTTAGTTGACCTAATAATTAAACCTTCATGAGACAAATTAACAGGAATATAACTGTCTACAGCCATACAACCCTGAACGCACCCAGTCTCGTCTGATCTCAGAAGCTTAGCAGGGTCGGGCCTGGTTAGTACTTGGATAGGAATATAACCAAATTTAATTACATACATATGTATGGAAACCCCACGCAGAGCATCACACCCCCCTCCCCCCACACATGAGAGGTTTGGGGACAGAAAGTTAAGATGAAGTCTACAGGAATAGAGGCTGAGGTGAGATCTTGGGGCTTCGGAGAGGAGGAAGGTCATTGCAGAAAGAGCAGACGTTCATTTTCCCTGCCCTATAGGTGTCAGAAAGATTATCTCTGATAATTTCTTATGTATAAGGCTTCTCATTTATATTTTTTTAGGTACTTGGGGGTGGGAGGGGGTGGAGGACAGAAGTTTCTCTTCAGCCAACACACCACAGAGGCACATCTTGTAACTTGTTATGAACTCCTACAAGAGGGGCAACATGCCATTTTCCCTTTCTCCATGAGGTGCCACAGGTCAAGATCTGAGAGAGGCGACTTTGGTGTGAATTCTCACCCTTTGCTGACTTGTGCTAATTTTCTCAGGGTCCTATCTGTAGACCCTGGAGAAAATGGGGTGACTCAGTAGATCTCATTCTGGTCACAGAACTGTAGAGAAGAAAAAATAACGCCCCCTTTACTCTTCACAGTGAGTGTTTAACTGAGACCCCATTTTCTTTGGGGCACCTCAAAAATGGATCCAGGTTAAAAGTTTCCCTTTGTGGCAACTGTAATTCAAGATGATCTTTTGTAAAGTTAACCTACTTGTTCAGCCTTAAAACAAAATTTTATTCAGCCGAGGCCTCACACTGGACCCAATCCAGTTTAAGTCAGACTCAGTCTGACCCCCAGCCTCCTTGGGTTTCTAAGTTGGATGCTGTCCAACCCTGGCTGGTTTCTGGGCCCAGTCTTAAAAAATGCTCAAATAAAGTCAGGCAGCTTGTAACACAAAAGCGAGGGAGCTAGGGAGCTAGGATCTGAGCAGGACTTACCCACAACGGCCAAGCTGCAAGAAAGCAGGGAGCTCAACAGACTCAGTGGGTGGCTATACCTGGTTGCTCATCACTCCTGGGGGTCTTTAGGGGTCTCCTTTCCTTACTTCTGATACCAAAACTGTTAAAAGACAAACAGGCATGTTAACACTTTTAAGAGTTTATTTGAACAAAAATAGATTTGAATTGAGCAAACTGGAAGTGGTTAGGAGCACCCTACACACAGGATCTCTGAGAAGCTTTTTACAGAGAAGAGGAGAAAGCAAGGAAACTATTGATTGGCTATGGCTTAAGTCAAGTTGGCTGTTTGTGACCAGTTGTCCTTAGCTTTTGATTTCCTAATCTCAAGGTAGTTATAGGCTTAGATTTTGACTTGCTACGTACGTAAGCTGCCCTGGCATTAGAGCCACCTCAGTCTAAGTCTCCCTGTTTAATTAATTTAACATTTTTTAACCGACAGATTTAGGGGGAGTTTCACGGAAGAATTGTGAGGAAGTCAGTGGTCCTCATGTTACCAGACAGGGGCCTAGCCCAAAGCATGTTTGCCTCAGGCCGGCCTGTAGTGTGTATGTCCTTGACTTAGTGTAAGAAAGATGCCACAGTACTGGCCCAGGTGATTTTGAGAGGACGGTTATTAAAGCTGCAGACAGTGAAACAAAGGAAGGACTCAGGGTAGTAGAAGCAACAGGAGAGAGCCTAGGCCGGCTCTGCTTTGGCTCACTGGAAACGTTAGAGGAACGGAGTGAGCCAAGGCAGGGCTCTTTTAGCTTACTGGATAGTCAGAGAAAGGGGGCCTTGGAGGCAGGTTTAGGGGCCAAGCCCAGGACAAGCTGCTATGCTGCCCACTGCTCCCCTTGTTGCAAGTCTTGGTGGGGACCCTTAGAGTTTAGGAGAAAGGAAGTAAAAAGTTCCCGCCAAAGAGGGGACGTAGGCATGCTCCCACGAGACCCCGTGCCGGGTCTTTGTTTTGAGGGTATCAATCTTCTGTGGGCAAGAATTTTGGGAGAGGGTTTCAATAGAACATTTGTCAGCTTTTCAGGTGTATTTTAAACATGCTGATGTATCAAAATGAGGGTACAGGAAGTTTGGGATTATTCTCTGGTCATTATCTGGGTCATTATCATCTGGGATTATTCTCTGGTCTTTATGTTTATCCTGGGTCTGTCTGGCTCTAAACAGGTTTTCGTTATTTGTTCCCTTGCCTTCATCTGTCCTTGGGTTTGGCTGGCACAAATGCGTTACCTGGGTCTCTGGTCTCTATCTCTCTGATGAGGGTGATTTAAGCTATGTGTTCTCTGGTTCAGGAGAAGAGGTATTAAATCATTCGCTCTCAAGTGTCCTTGGTTAAGGAAGATAAGGTCTTAAGATTCACTAGCTGGTGGCTGTAAGTCGTTCAAATCATTTGGCCTTGTTTAATTATCTTGTCTGTTTCCCCATTCCACTTGCCTAGGAATTTTCCTATCTTCTTACTATGTTGCCTCAATCAAAACCATCCAGTGCTGTCAGATGAAGATTCTTGAGCTCCTTCTTTGGGGTTTCAATTTGGTATGTCTGTGGTGGAATTAAGAATCTCTACTTTTCGACCACCTCCAGGTGGTTTTACTAAATGTGGGCTTTCTTACTTTATACTGGTATCTCTCAAACTTAATCTTATACCAGAATCCCCTGAGGATATGATTACCAGATAAAATACAGAATAGCTAAATAACTTTAAATTTTAGGTAAATAACATAATTTTTTAGTATAGGTATATTTTGAATACTGCAATATTTGAGACAAATCATCGGTCATTCTAACTGAAAGTCAGATGTATTATTTCTCCAAGCATCATAAAATACAAATTAGTAGTTTAATCTTCCTTGTGGCAAAAAAAATAAAAACAAACAAAAAACCTTTTTTGTGGCAGATATTTGAGATAGTTGTCTATTTTATCTTTTTAGGAAATTTCAAGGTATGCAATCAGAAGACTATTCTCTTTATCACTGATTCTCCTATTAACCTTCTCTAAGGTTCTGTCCTGAATACCTCCAGGGTCACCTCAGTAACTTATTGGGTAACAAAAGCTCAAGAACCTGTTTTAACTGACTTTTCATACTTTTGTTTCTTTGTTTCTCCTTTTACTTTAACTCCAACTTGCTTTATTTTCTCTCTCCTCTTCTGTTCTCCACTATTTCATCCTGAAGTCTGTTTCTCTGCTTTTTGATCAATTTGTCTTCTTTGAAATTTTTCAGCAGGGTTTTCTCTCTTCCCCTTTCTTCTCCCCTGCACTTCCTTTCTCCTTCACCCCTGCCTTCTCCCTGAACCTTACATGTCAAAATTACAATCTGTAGAATCAAGTTGGGGTACTAGGGAACAGTCTACTAAAGAATCTCCGTGTGTTCCAGAAGGAGATTCTGTTCTGACAGTCCTTTGGCTAGAGCAAGTTCCCAGTGGGGGGTGGGGAGGGGTAGGGGAAGAGCTTCAAGAAACAATTGCTTTGCTTGAGGATCTGTTGGGAGGGTGATGGATGGCACTGCAGTTGCTTCAAGAACTGCAGGAAAAGGAGGGGAGTCTCTGCCAGGCAGCATAAGGGGGGGAGGTCACCGGAGAAAGAGCCAGTCAGGAAGAGTTTATGAAATGGGTGGAGAGTACAGTCTGTGTACACTGCTTGCAAGATCTTTCTGCAGATATTGTGTCTTTGTGAGCTGACTGCAGGGGCCATGTGCATGCAGAATGTACGCAAATGTGTGTGTTGCTGATTTCAGATCATAGGTCAGTGTGAACTGCTGACTGCAAGAAACGGGAATGTATTGTTGAAAGGATTTTGCAGTCAGAGTTCTTGTTTGTGGTTGTGTGGTATGTGCGACTGACTTTTTGCCAAATGTGCTGTTCCAATTCCAGCTCTAGAAGTTTAGTGGAGGTCTGGCTGCCTAAGTCAAGACACAACAAAGTCAGGGAAAAAAAAGAGAAGCTGTTACAGCAAAAGAAAGGAAAAAGGAGACTTGGAGAGGGCGGTATGAGAAAACAGAAGACAAACAATATAAATTCTTTCCTTAGAAAAGGAACACATTTGAGAGAAGGGACAAAAAAACCCTAAAAACAAAAAGCAAACCTTCCAGAGATAGGCATTGTATGACCTAATTCTTCCTGCTATCTTGAGATAAGATAGTTCTTAGCTTTTCCCTCTTATTTCCTTATAGACATGGTTTATCTTGATACATATATTACAAGTATATTTTGGTTATATCAGAGATATTTAAAAACTTAACAATTATCCAGAAAGGAGCATTAATAGTACTTATATTAGAAAAAAAGGTTTTGTTATTGCTATTAGACAAGAGAGCTACTGGACATAATGGAAAGACATTTAGTTTTGATCAGAGATTAATTGAACAGATTTTCAGAATTCTTTTTTGGTGATTAAAATAATATGTGAAGTACATGGTGTGTTTCAAAAACAGAGGTGTTGAAATGCACTCTATCTTCATCTATACTCCAAAGATGGTTATTGTTATTACTATGATTATTAACAAAATTTAACAGGGACCATCTGTACCTGTAACAAAAATTTAACTTTGTGGCACTTCTGGGCAAGATGGCAGTAGAGGTAAATGTGGTACTCGCCTCCTCCCACAACCACATCAAAGCTAATTACAGCTAAACTACTGAACAACCATTAATTCAGAACCACCTGAAACCTGGCTGGATGGAGGTCCTACAACTAGGGATTAAAGAAGCCACAGGGAGATTAGTAGGAGGGGCAGCAGTGTAGGATGGGCTGGCCCCACACTCACATACGACAGATGAAAATTGGGAGGGATATTTTGGCTGCAGAGGTGCACCCTGAGGAGCAATCAGGTCCCTCACCCCAGGGTTTCAGTGCCAGAAAGATAAGCCTCATTACTTCTGGCTGTGAAAATCAGCAGGGATTGAGGCTGAGGGAGACAGAAAGCTGTTGAAGTCCCAAGCAGTTCCTCTTAAAGGGCCCATGAGCAGTCATACTTAGACTTACTCTCTCTGAGCTCTTGCACTGGGGCAGCAGCTTGACAGGCATCAGAGACATATGGTGAGGAACTGAATTGTCTGATATTAGGGCAAGAGCTCAAGGGGCAACTTTATTCTAGACAGAAAAGCTGGTAGAGGCCATTGTTTTTTTTCTGAGCCATCCTCCCCCACAGAGCCTGCAGATGGGCACCATACCTGAGACTCCATCAACCTGACTTATACTGTTTGACCAAACCTGGTGCTTCCCTAAGGCTCTACTTCACCTAACTTGTAGGCTGGTCTTGACTCATGCTTTTGATTTTCCTGAAACTGGCCTCAGCATGGCCTCAGTGTGCCCACACACTTCTTGCTAAGTGGCACTAGAACTGTCACTAGCAGCAGCCAGCCTTGGTTTGCAGCTTGGCCTTGCCTGGGCACCTCCAAGCCCAGCACAAGTAGCAGCCATCTGCAGATCACTTTGTGGCTATTGCTGAGTGGCCCTGGACAGAACACAGGTGGTGACTGACCTTGGCCTACAACTCCTGAGAGGCCCCAGAGTCAGCAAACCCAGCTGACAGCTTCAGATGACACTGAAGCACTACCACCCAACTATCTCCACAAGTGACACACTCAAAGGGTGGATTCAGTAAGCAGCAGAGACTCCCTGAAGCAAGTCCTGCTCTGTGGGGTAGGCCCCTGCACAGGTGATCCTCCACAGTTGTCAGAGATGAGTGGTTGTAGCCAGTCCCTGCAGCTGATCAGCCTGGGGGTAAACCCCTCCTAGTGCTGTGCCAACAGCAATCAAGGTTCAAACACAAGTGAAAGGTGTACATAGCCCACTCAGAGCACACACCTTGAATGCTCAACTTGTGTGAGTGGGGAAGCTGTGCCACTATACCCTACAGAACACCTATTACATTAGGCCACTGTACCAAGCCTGAGATACATGGCAGCTCTACCTAATACATAGGGAAAAACACAAGGAGGCTGCCAAAATGAGGAGACAAAGGACCATGTCCCAAATGAAAGAACAGAACAAATCTCTAGAAAAAGAACTAAACAAAATGAAGACAAACGATCTACTTACTAGGTGCAGAGTTCAAAATACTAGTTATAAGGCTGCTCAATGAAATTAGTGAGAACTTCAATAGCATTAAAAAAAAAAAAAAAAAGACCAGTCAGAAATGAAGCACACACTAACTGAAATGAAGAATAATTTACAAGGAATCAACAGTAGAGTAGATGAAGCTGAAAATCAAGTCAGTGATTTGGAATAAAAGGCAGCGAAAAACAGTCAGAACAGCAAAAAGAAAAAGAATCTAAAAAAAAAAAAGACGAAAGGATAGTGTAAGGAGTCTCTGGTACAACTTCAAGTGTACCAACACTTGCATCATGGGAGTGCCAAAAGAAGAAGAGTGAAAGCAAGAAATTGAAAACCTATTTGGGAAAAAAAAAAAAAGACAAGATCCCTAACTTGGTGAAAGAATTAACATAAAAGTCCAGAAGATGCAGAAAGTCCCAAACAAGATGAATCTAATGAGGCCAACACCAAAATACATCATAATTAAAATGTCAAAGGTCAAAGATAAAGAGAGAATCTTAAAAGCAGTGAGAGAAAGGCAGTTAATTGCCTACAAGGAAGGTCTCATAAGACTATCAGCTGATTTCTGAAAAGAAGATTTACAGGCCAAAAGAGATTGGCAAGAAATATTCAAAGTAATGAAAAGCAAAAACCTACAACCAAGACTTCTCTACCCAGCAAAGCTATCATTTAGAACTGAAGAATAAAGAGCTTCCCAGACAACAAAAACCTAAAAGAATTCATCACTACCAAACCAATATTTTATAAAATGTTAAAGGGTCTTTTTTTAAGAAGAAGAAAGAAAAAAGAAAGATTAAAAACATGAACAATAAAATGGTAGTAAATACATATCTATCAACAATTAAATCTAAAAGATAAAGTAAATTAGCAAGCAGAATTGAAACAGACTCATAGATACAGGGAACATTTTGATGGTTGCCAGATGGGAGGAGGGTTTGAGAGGTGGGTGAAAAAGATGAAGGGATTAAGAAGTACAAATTGGTTGTTACAGAATAGTCATGGGGATGTAAAGTACAGCAGAGGGAATATAGTCGATAATATTTTAATTATATAGGGTGTCACATGAGTGGGAGATTTATTGGGATAATCACTTAGTAAGTCTTATAATGTCTGCTCACTGGGGTGTGTGCCTGAAACTAATACAATAATGCATGTCAACTGTAATTGAAAAATAAAAAAAAAATGATTTAAAAGAAAAAAAAAGAGGAGCAATATGCTAGAAAAAGGAGCAGTATTTCTATTCCAATTCTACTGCCAGCAAGCTTTCCATTCGAAAGCCATACGGCTCTGTAGAACCTAACCTCACCCAGCTTCAGAATTCCAGTTATCCTCTGATACTACCTTGAATACTTGATGTCTTTGTTAGGATGAGCCCCTCAGGCTGCTGGCTGTGATTGGCAGTTCATACATAGTTTGTTGTAGATCTTGGAATACATGCCATATTTAATACAAGAAAAGCTGCATGAGTATATGTTCACATTGACATATGTTCATTTGGTACTTTTCAGTTTATTAAGCACTGCAGTCTCATTTTGATCCTCATTTGGGATACCTCAGGGCATAAGGCAAGGCAGTATTCTCAAGCACTGTTGTTTTTAATTGTGTTGTTTCCATGACCGTTTATCCCCCTTGTACCACCCTTCCCACCACAATCACCACACTGTCGTCCATGGCCAAAGCACTGTATTTAAGCAGAGAGGACAGTGAGGCTCAGAGGGACAGAGGTCCCACAACAAAGGTGAAGTCACATCTAGAATGCAGATCTCGTGATTCCAGGGCTCCACTCTTTGCCCACACCAACTTCGTAGAAGCTAGACAAATATTTTGTAAACTGCCTGCGAAGAGCTGTCTGAATTTACCTCCTTGTGCTAGTCCCTCATTTTTCAGAAAGTGAACATCCTGCCTCCTTCCAGCTACAAGTAGAAAAGGATAGTGAAAGTGTGAGAGGGGCTGACACTATTAGTGCCATGGACTTACCCTGGTTGCCTAAATATTGAGACATGAAAGGATTTTGGCTTTGACAAATGTAATAATGTCAACAGCTCTCTTGGGAAATGATACCAATCACTGCTTCCTTAAGGTAAACCCAGCGTGACAGGCATGGAGCTAAATCTCTTTAATCCCTGTGTGATTAAAACAGAATTTTAAAGCTAAAAAGAGACAGAAAGAGAAAGAGAGAGATTTAACTTAGTCATGGGAATTTCTTCTAGAGCTAGATAGATAAACACAGAGGCAGCATAACTTATAACTTTGACCTTGGCTGTGGGCTGGGAAGGGAAGTCTTAGTTGGGAGCATCCCAGTTTTGCCTTGTTGCCACAACATTACATATTTTCAATTATTTCAAATTACAACCCTTAAAATGTCTTTCTCAACTCTTTGCTCACTTCATTTTTTAAAATCTAATTGAAATTACTAGAATTATGTTTCCAATATTACTTTTGCTCTATTCATGAATGTCTTTTGTTTTATTTAGCCATCCTTTCCTCCTTTTCTTTCTTCTGGTTTTAAAAAAATTATTGGAGTGACACTGTTTAATAAAATTATAGGTTTCAGGTGTAAAATTCTATAATACATCATCTGTAAATGTATTGTGTGTTCACCATCCCAAGTGTTTTCTTTTCTTTTTTTTTAATTTTATTGATTTTAGAGAGAGGAAGGGCAAGAGAAAGAGAGAGATACGTATTTGTTGTTCCACTTATTTACACATTCATTGGTTGATTCCTGTATGTACCCTGACCTGAGCAGGATCAAACCCTCAACCTTGGCATGTTGGGAGGACTCTCTAACCAACAGAGCTGCTGGCCAGGGCTAAGTTCTTTCTCCTGTTTTTTGTTTCTTTGTTTGTTTGTTTTGGTGGTCTGCCTTCCTTGTTTGTTATTTCTTCTTCTCTGTCATGTTTCCCTGGATTTGATTAAAATTCTCTTTCACTTCTTCACAACTCTATCTGTTGTCAAAATAATTCTTTTTCAGTCTTGTTTTTCTCCTCATTCCTTTTTAGCGTGCCTTTGTCTCCAGCAGAGGGGGTCTCAGGGTGATACGGAGGTATGGAAGGAAGCCTGGAAGGAAGCCTGGAAGAAAGCAAGCCAGGAGCGGGGAGGAGAAAGTGGTGCTTCAGCTGTTTCTGTAATCAATAAAAGGCTGACTTAAGTCCGCCTCTGTAAATTCCTCCTCTTTTTTCCCTCTGCTTCCCCACCTTAAATTCCACTTCCCCTGCCTCCCACCCCATTTCTCAATGACATCACTCTGTACCAGCTGTGACTGCCAGGGGACATTGACCTACTTTTGCCCTCTCTACTAGGCGCCCAACCTTGTTTTCTCTGCTAAACCCTTTTTGTCCAGCATGTCGGTGGATCCCTTTTTAAACCTCAACACATTTCACAGTCTCCCACAAGGTACTAGTTGTATTGCTAGTATCTGAAATGTGAGAAAAAGCAAAATGATAAAAAAAAGTTGTATCACTTTAGCCAATTCATTTATGGTTTAACTGGATTTGTTCTTTGTTAGTCAAAATAGAATTTGTGTATATATGAAGAACATATATATTAGTAACATTTTTTTGTTAAATCTTTATAGGCATACTTGGTTAATGAGCTCTTAGATCCTTTGTGACAAATTCTAACATGTATGTATCATTATTTTTCAAATGTTTGTATATGATACTGGAGACATAAGTGAAAACATTAGGCATTGATATCTAAACAAAACACACTAAGAAGCGGGGGGAAACTGCAAATAAGATCAATTTTACAGTCTTTAGGGGGTTGTAAGAAGTGGATAAGAGCGTGTACTTTGATGCTTGGATTCAAATCATGGTTTTGCATTTGCTAGCTTGAGTTTGGACAAGTTACTCAGACTCTCTGTGCCTTAGTTTGTTCATTCGTAAACAGAAGGTACTCAAACTCAGGAGGGTTATTAGGAGTATTAAACTACTTAATATCTGTAAAAGCTCTGAGAACATTTCATATTCTAAGACATACTAGCTTTATTATAAGACTAGGAACAGATATATAACTATATATGTTTTGAATATTTCTGTGGCAATTTCCTCTTTTCACCATTGATTTACTAAGCATGCCAGTATTACAGATCCTCTATGTTGGTGTAAGTTGTCCAGAGAAGTTCTAGGAAACAACCAAGATGAATTGAAACAAATATATTGGAGACTTGTCTAGGAATTCTATTGTGTCACTCAACATAGATCTACTTTTTCATCTTTTCTTTCTTTCTCTTTACTGTCCCCTTTGATTTTATATCATGCTGTTAGGATAAAACCCAAACTGAAAGGCACCATACTGAGGGAGAGAAGAAAAACCAAGTGATTCAGGTAGAGCAGATAGAAGAAAGGTTAAATAGGAAAAGCAAGGAAGATTAAAAAAGCATTTTTAGCTCAATGACCAATATGGGTTTGAAAACCCACAGAGCAAATATGATTTGATAGCAAAATAAAATAGGAGGGAATATAAGAATTGGACAGAATAGATATGCTACATTGTTTTTGTTTTGTCTTGTTTTTTGCACTGAAGATACCTAGTTGAACTTGGACTAACGAACAGGGCTCTCTGGTCTAACTTCTCAACATGCAGAAGACAGCAAAGAGAACCAGGACAATCACAGTGATGAGAGTCATTAGGGTGCTTCCAGAATTCTTCCATTCATTCAGCCTGTAGATGTTCTTAATCATTCAGAGTGCTATTGGTGACATAAATGTGTGACAGATCTGCAAAGCTCTTGTGTGGTTTAAATATCACGTCTGTGGATGAAATGTCTACCAATTTAGTTAAAGTTTCCTACACTGAGTCGAGTGGATTTTCCCCCTTATTAGTTGATAATTCTTCTGATCTTTAGAGAGAACACACTGCCTTTCCACATTTACTTGTTCCATTCTCTCTTCTTCAGGTCTCCCCAGATTGATATATTTTTAAGGTATTATAGTGGACCAGGAATCAGGAGGCTAAGAAATCACCACCAATGATTTTATCTCATAGCCCAAATTTTCTCTTCTGTTAGAGGGGACTAACGTTATTTGTTCAACCTTACAAGGTTGCTTAAGGCTAAAATGAGTTCATAAATTATGAGTGCTTTAAATCAAGAACATTTTACAAATGGTTGTCTCTTTAAGACACTATTCTTTTACTTTTTTTCAAAGATTTTATTTAGAGAGGGGGAAGGGAAGGAGAGAGGGAGAGAAACATTAATGTGTGGTTGCCTCTCACACACCCACTACTGGGGACCTGGCCTGCAACCAAGGCATGCACTCTGACTCAGAATCGAACCAGCGACCCTTTGGTTCAAAGGCTGGCACTCAATCCACTGAGCCACACCAGTCAGGGCTAAGATACTATTCTTTACAGCATAGGGGATATAGTCAATAACATTGTAATAACTATGTATGGTATTAGGTGGATACTGGACTTATTGGTGGATCACTTTGTACATTATGTAAATGTCTAACCGCCATGCTGTACACCTGAAACTAATATAATATTGAATGTCAACTGTAATTAAGAACCAAAAAATTTAAAAAGACACCTTAAACTTCCATGTATTAAGAATCACTTGGTATGTTTATTAAAAATGCAGACTTATGGCTGATTCTATAGGCTTTGCGTTTGATTCGAAAATGCAAATAGGCTGATTCAGATCAGGAATGAGGGCCAAGAAATCTGCAATTTTCAAGTAGCATCCAGGTTATTTCTATATAGTAGGGAAAAAGAAATATTACTAACAACCAAGTACAATTAAAGAAGGGGGAGGAAAACCTACATCACTCCTCTTTCTTATTTTTTTTTCTTTTACATCCTTCCCTTCTCTTATTCAGCCAATATACAGTCTTTCCTCCCTTTCCCCACTTCATCCTCCTTTGTGTCTGGCATTGGCATTTTCTTAGCACAGTTAAAGAGGCGCTCAGTTTAATGCGCAGAAATGGAGTGGAGGAAAAGGAGGAGGGGTGTGGGTGGAGAAAGGCTAGATCAGTGTTTAGCTATTCTGTGAAGACTGTTGTTGTCGGCTGGTTCTAGCCGGCTGGCTCCGGGAGAGGAAGCAGTGGGGTGAGCTAGATCTACTGCAGCTGCCCAAACTGTCTCTTATTAGCTAGTGTAGGATCTGATGTAAGACACCCACTACATTTTCTCCAGCCACATGATTTTTACATTAATCACAAATGAACACTATTTTAGGTACTGATAACAATCCTGGATTCATTCTTGTTTATAATTCTTCTCTTTACTACTTTTAGTTTTGATCAATTCCCAGCTTGTTTTCTTGTCTTTAAATCTAGGAGGAAAAGATTTGCACCAGATGGTGTCTATGGGGTACTCAGAGATTTTTGCTTGACATGCAATCTAGATGATAGTAAGTTATGCTTTTCTGGCTGATGTAGATATATACCAATGCAGCACAACTATAATCAGATACACTGGGTTGGTTGGACGTGGGCAATTTATTAGGGGAGATTTTGTTTTCATCAAACCTTCGCTTTTCCCCTTGTATATTCATATTGTCTACCAATAAATTTTAAAAATGCTTCTTGCTGCAAATCTAGCTATCATAGTCTAATGAGGTAATCTGATTGGTTAAGTGAATGTCTAAATCACAGTACATTTTGATACAGTCCTATATAGTTAATTCTAATATCTCTCGTCTAAACCTTCACTTTTATTAGAATTCTTTGGAGTGCTTTAAAAAATACTGGTGCCTGGACACCAATTCCAGATATTCTGATACAATCAGTTTTAAAAGCTCTCCCTTGATCCTAATGTGTCTAGGCATAAGAGCAAAAATCTGGGAGTGTTCTGGTTTAGGCAAAGAATGCACTTCAGTTTCATCTCAGATACTATTCACCAGAGGATTGGTCTCACATGCATAGGGACATGCAGTAAGTATTTATAACTCTTTGTAAATTTTACCACACATATCTAAACACTGATGTTTGACTATTTTGGTATAAAGTCTTGTATTATAATAGTCAATATTTATTGAGCACTTACTACATAGTGAATTATATGTGAGCTACCTCATTAATCCTTGTAACTCAATGAAATACTTATTCTCCATTTCATTGATGAGAACAGTGAGGCTTATAGAGGTTAAGCAACAATCCCAAGCTACTAGAAATTAAAGGTGTGGTTTCAAATCAGATTCATCTGACTCCAGAGATGCTGGGTTATTTGTATCTTCTCAGGGTATTCAACTGATCCCAAAGGCTCCTGAAATTTTTTAATTTACTGGGTAAAAATGAGTGGTGTGTGATTAAAACAAGTTCCTTAAAATACTTTTTGAGTATACATTGCTATCCAAAGGAGATGTGCACCCATTCCTGTCTAAACATACGAAAGCACAAACAATACGATTAAATCTAAGAAAACTGTACCCTTTGAACCTTGCTTTCCCATTATGGAAGTGCTAAGAATAATTTCTGCTTCCTTATTACTTCATACAAAATATAAAGTATAAATCTGATCATTATTCATCATTATATCATCTGCTTAAGCTATATCATTGGCTTTTTAAAATACAACTTTTTCTGAAAAGCAATGTCGTTTATGCATTATGATTTTTATAGAATGTGTCTGGCACATAGTGCTGAAATATTGAATGGAATGAAAGCATTTTTAAAAAGACAAATGGCCAGTGAGTTATAGGTTAACATTTTCTATCCACAGTTTCACCATATAACCTGCTTTTTCTGATGCATGGTTACCATGAATTAGGCTCCAATTCATGTAAGTGACTGGAATTGAAGGATAGGTTAGGCGGTATCATTGATCCTCTGCTGGGTGGGGTCATATAACCTTTCCCTGAGTCAATTTCCCTATGTATCTTTTGTCAGATTATCATAGCATCTCTGTGAGCAAGCTTCCCTTGATAATAAAATGCTTATCTGTTTGTCTTTAGTCTGGATATATTGTACTTTATGTTCCAGGAGACTGAATATCAGAGCGGAATAGCAACATTTTAGTTGTCTATACTTCCCCCCTGTCCTCTGAAGATAGTTTATCCCATACTACCTGTATTTGTTCCTCTAAATGTGTCCTTTGTGAAGATAATTCACTATTCTAGATTACTCATAGTGACATAACCTAACAGCGGTGAACACATAATAGTACTTGCTTTGTGCCAGGTGTGAAGTCTTATATGCTCTAACTCGTCTGCCCCTTATAACTACTCAATGAAGTAGGTAACCATTTTTATAGTTTTTGCAAAATATTTTTGTAGTTAACTTTTGTAGCCGAGTAGATTAAGATACAGAGAAATTACTTCAGAAGATCACATAGGTTATGTGAAACTTGACATCTGATCCAGTTCAGAAGTTTTTTTACTCTAGGTTCCCTGAAGGAAATCAGCAGAAAAAGCAGACCCAGAAGACTGGGAAAGGAGCGCTGCGAAGAATTTACTGGCTACGGTGACTGAGAAGGGAGAGGTGGCCTGCAAGAAGGCAAACTGGTTAGGGCATTCTTTTATCGTATCTGGGATCTCTGGCAGTAATACATGACAGGATATTTAGAAATGAACTTTCCATACGAAGTAGCAAGTCCTCTGTTGCCTTTAGTTTTATTCTTTATGATCTAGAAAAATTGGTTAACGGAGCAGTAATGTAGTTGAACATATTCATATTCTTTGCCCCCTTTTATTTTTGTATAGTTTGAGAATTACAAAATGCTCTTCAATATATAATCTCATTTTCATTCTCACAGCAACCTTGGAATATACTCATATCTTGTCAAGGCGCTGAGGAAGTTAACTGATTTGCCCAAGGCTTCTCCTGGTTTCTAAGCTGGCTGTACCACACTACCCCGCCTTTATCTTTAAAACGTGTTATCTTGAAAGCTCCGAGAATACATAATGTAGTTTAAAAAATTGCCTCTCGATGTACCGAGGCATTGTTTTTACTCGGTACACGGAAAAGGACCTTAGGGACATTAATGATCTTTGTCACCAAATCTTTGCCTCCCGGATTCCAGGCGGAGGCCGTCAGAACGGTGCGCGGGAGGCAGAAGCGTGGACACTGCGTCCAAGAGGCTCGGTGAGCTCGCGCCAGGGCTCAAGGCGTGGACTGATGCGGTCGGAGAAGGGAAGGTGAAGGCCGGGAGAGTGTACGACCGAAGGGATTAATCTCGCGGTTTCGAGCCGGGAACGAACCTCGCTCCCTCAGCCGTTTCCCTTCTTCAGTGAGGACGGTTTGGGGGCGGGTGGGGAAAGCGCGTCCTCGACACGCTCTCGCGCTCCCGTTTCCCTCTCAGCGAGCGCGCTCCATCGCCAGTCTGCAATCCGAGCGGCCGGCGATGGCCGCCGGTGGGGCCCGGGAGCCCGGACGGCTAGAGTCAGCACAGGTGTGAGACCCGCGGGGCCGGATTCAGCCCGCCGCTCCGGCCCCTCGCCCTGCCGGCCACCGCCCCCTGCCCGCCGCGCAGCCGCGTCTGGAGGGCGGAGCCGGGGCGCGCGCGCGGGGGCTCTGCACGCGGCCGCTGGGTCTGGGGCAGCGCAGGGCAGCCTCCGCCGGCGTCGTGCGCGCTGTGTAAGCGGGGACGCGCGCGCGCGCACGCCGGGCGAGTGAGGGAGCGAGGAGTGGCTGGGTGTGAGTGTGTGAGTGTATGTGGGAACGAGTGTGTGTGAGAACGAGTGTGTGTGTGAGTTGGGGTGAGGGCGACCCAGAGCGACTGCGAGCCAGTGAGAAAGTGGGCGAGTGTGCGAGGGCCCTGGCCTGGCTGCGGGAGCCGCGGTTGCGGAGAAAAGAGGCGGCTCCCGGCATCCCGACCCCATCCCCCTTCTCGGACCTTCAGCCCGCCCGGCAGCCCGCGCTTCCCACCGAGGCCCCAACCCGGCTCCGTCGCCGAGATCGGGGGAGTGGCCGCCCGAGCCAGGTGAGCGGTCCCAGCGCTTCCCTCCCGTGGTGCGCGGGGTGAGGCGGAGGCGCGCCCCCCCATACCCCCCGCCGTCCTTCCCTCTCTCGGTGGGCAAGTTGTGCGGGAAGGACTCGGCGACCAGTGGGGGGCGGCGGCCGGGGGCTCGGCCCAGGGAGGGGACCGGGCTGTGCGCGCCCTCCCAGGGCCCGGGGTTGGGGAAGGCCGGGGGTCGCTTCAGGGCCTGAGGCGGTGGGGGGCGAGGCCGAACCTGGGCTTGGGTGTGCTGGGAGGGGGTCCGTGACGCCGTGTGCGTGTGACTGGGACGGTCGCGGTGGGGGGACGGCGAGCTCGGGCGTGAAGTATGGTTTCCCTGTCGTGAGGGGGTGTGGTAACTCTGGGAATGCGCTGTGCTAACCTGTTCCCCGGTGTGGCTGGTAATCTCTGCTGCCCCTGCTCCCGTCTGACAAATTCCTGTGGTGTGACCGAAGGAGGAGGATGTGGTGTTCCTCCTGCAGTCCTGATGTTTTTAATTCCATGTTTTCTTCCTTCCGTGTAAATTTTAGAGAGTGTGACAGTCATTCCTCTTTTCCTTTGATGGCCCTCTGAATAAGAATGGGGCCAAAATAATTGCTTGTTGTCGGTTTTTTTTTTTTTTTTTGAAGCATATGCAATCCTTGTCTCCCCTTGCTTCCCCTTAAAAAACCTAAATTAGTTAGGGGATAATTTCAGATTTAGATTCCTTTGCCTGACAGCAGATTTGTAATCCCAGTATTTTATCCCATTTGTGTTTATGAATAGGGGTGGGGCATTAATCATATTCTATGGTTAGTATTGTAACTAACCGTGTTGAAAGTAACTTCGACGTAAATTCATTCAGTGTGCTGTTATTTTCCCATTAATTACAAAATTGTTCCCATATCTTTGTGGAGTTGGGTTAAACTCTAAATCTGTATGGAAAGTATATGGGCATCTTAGTAATGAAGACATTCCTTTTTTTGTGGGCTCGACATGTTTATTATATTTATGGATATTTATTATTTTAATGGATGTAACCGTTAAAATTTAAATGTTACTTAATCTCATTTTAATTCTTTCACCACACTGGGTAGTTGAAAGGTCTTCCCCCCCTCCCTTTTTTTAAAGAACAGTTCATTGTCAAAATAAAGATATACCAAGATACTTGGGATAAAACACTCTCTGAAATTCCAGCCATGGAGATTTAAGATTTATTTCCCAACTTTTAGAATGAAAACATCTAATTAAAAAAATGAACAGTCATGGTTACCCTGTGTTATTTGGTTAGTGTATCAAAGGGGAGGATAACTATTTTGTTTTGAGATAATCTTTTTTTTTATTGCTTTCTGTCTTGGTTAGTCCTATTTAGTTTGGCAACATGGCTGTTGATGTTTTTATCTTTTTCTGTCTCCCTTTTTTTCTCTCTTGTCTTCTCTTACCCCCACCAGGTGCTGGAGTCTGCTTGTCAGGGAGGGGGGCAGTCTGTGATTCTGAGAACAGAGAGCCAAGAAGGGGAACAGCAAATTCAGTCACATACCATCCTCCACTCAGTCAAGAGCCACTTTTTCTTCCCGCCTTCCCCCCCGGCAGGGGGTAAGGAGCTGCATATCTATCTAACCTGTAGACTTCTGACTATCAGCTAAAATTCCACTTATCTTAGTTTCTTTGGGGATAGCTTTTAAAATTTTTCTCATGTTTTCTTAGAGTCCCATTTGATAGCATCTAGGGGTGTAGGGGAGAGTGAAATTAAGACTATCCTTTTTTTCCTTTTCCCTTCTCATTCAGTTCCTTTTTCCTCACCAGAGGGAAATTACCAGCAACATCTTATGGTAAATCCTCTTATCCCTTCTCAGCAATATTGTGAAGAAACACACTAAAGTGGACATTGTTTTTTCCTCTGACCAATGAACACCAACCAAGCTTCAGGCATTAGTTTGTTGGGGCACAGGATGAACCAAATCATTTAAAGTATCTCCCAATTCTTCCTTTGCCCAATTTGTTTCCACCTGGGATTTGCTACTGGGGTAAGTCACTAGACTGATTTTTCAAAGCTTCTCCCTCCCTGTGAGCTGAAAGACTGAGCACCATGAACCCTGGAAGGGATTGGGGAAAGGGACCCACCAGAGTGAGTTGTTCTACACTTTGGGAAATAGCTTTTATTATCTTGCCTCGGGGAGCAGGCATTTAGAGGCCTAAACTGAGTGAAAATGGGTGGAGGAAGAACTTCTATACCCACGAACAACATGTGAAGAGTGAGAGAAAACCAAACATAAAGTAAGGAGGGTGAGTTTTATTGTATGTTGCTTGCTGACAACTGTTTTGGGGGGGTACTTGAGTGATAGGATTTGTAGAGAACTTACGTCAGGTTAGTTTAAAAAGTATTCTCTGCAAGTGGTATTAAGTTATAAGCATACGGGAAAATGGCCTTTAGAAGTTGTGATACTTATTTTAAAATTTGAGGTAGTAGACTGGTAGGAACAATGAAAAAAGTATTATTTTTAAATGTGAGCTTTACTGGCATGTGCAGTTGTTTTAACAGAGGTTGAATAGGGGAGATTAGGTACAGATGTTGGGGAAATTGTCTTTCATTACTTGGGAATTGTCCTGCTTGTCATATTAAGGGTTGTTAAGAAATAATATACTACCTCCAAAAATATCTGTACATAATGTATTTTAGATTCATGTGCCATATGTATCTGTGTTCATGTTAAGTTTGCAAAAAAAAGGATTGGCTTTGGCTTCATAGTAACTAATGCTATGGTGTTATTTTCAGTGTTTTCTTTTCCATTTTTTCCCCCCTTTTAAAATTGGCTTGGAGGACAAAAGCCATAGAGCTCTCCAGCTCTACTCCCTTAGATTCTGGGTCTGCATGGAGCCCATCTGCTTATATCTTTTTCTCCTCTTATTGAAACTGGTCCCCTCCTTCCTCAACTTTAATTTTTAACAAAGCCAATTATTTCAGGATCAGTCATGTAATGATGATGGAAAGTAACATTAGGCTTGGGTGGTTTTGTTTTGAGAAATACCAATTTTTGGCAGCTGTATTTAGATAGTATGGGGTACACATTTGCCTGGTATTTCATATTGAAAATACCTCTGGTTTTTTGATATCCCTTTATGATTCAGTATAGCATACTCCTTTAAAATAACTCCTAACCTTTGACTTTTGTCTGTCATGTGAGGTTTTGTGTTGCCCACTGGGGATAACAGCAGAGAATAAAACAGGGATCCTGTCTATGGAGTTTACAGTTCAATTTCAATGATCTCTGTACTTCCATCTGTCATTCAGTTCCCCCAGCAATGTCTAGAGGAGTCTACTCCATGCTTATATAAAATATGTACTAATTTGTGAATTAGCAAAACAGATTTGTATGAACATTGATATGCTCCATGTTTACTACCTTTCTTTTGAAAATGGCAACTATGACCAAGTTGTGACAAAAAAATTCAAACCTACTCCTTACTTAAATGGTTTAATCTGTTCAGTTCCTTATGTATTCCATTTTTCTCCCTCTTTCCCCTTCCCATACCAGCTCTTGACTTCATGTCCTTAGTGATAAGCCCTCCAGAATAGAATATGAATTTGTTTTATAAGATGAGACCAGTTCTCTGTCACTGTTCTGCTGTTCCATGCTTGATAGCATTTTAAACTTTGATACAGTACATTGTGAAAATTCATGTGGGTTTGCCCAAAAGTGATTTTTGGAATTTCCTGATGCTTTGGAGTAATGTTATAGCCATATCTATAAAGCCTTCAGTTTGAGTATAATAATAGCTTTTCAACTCCTTTGTCAAAGAAATGTCCAAATGTTCAAAGAAAATTTGGCCCAACATCTAGCATGTCAAATGTAATGAACTTGGAGCTATACTGTGTGTTGTATCTCAGGGACAATTTTCAAATCTTGTGCTGTGTTCCAGAGATACTTTGATATAACATTTCTTTGTTAAGTGAAATCATTAGAAAGTTTATTTGCATTCCAGAGAAAACTTTAAAAAAAAATTAATAGGTCTTATATACCACAGACTATTTTGGGAATTTCAGTAACTAGCTACAGGTAATTTAACATTTTGCTCACCCTTTACTTGAAAATGTGTAAAAATTTGCTTGTTAATTTGCTCATGACATTTTTATTCCCTTTTCCAATTTTCCTTTTATTATAGTAAAATACACTTAAGATAAAATTTACCATCCTAATCATTTTTAAGCACACAGGTTAACCATCACCAAATCCATCTCTGGAGCTCTTTCTTCTTGCAAAACTGAAACTGTAACCCCAAAACATTAACTCCCATTCCCTCAACGTCCCCAGCCCTTGGCAACCACCATTCTACTTTTTGTCTTTGACCTTGACTACTTTAGATATCAGAGCTCAATGTCTTCAGGGTTCATCATGTTGTAGCATGTATCAAAATTTAATTTTTTTTTTAAGATTTTATTTATTTTTATAGAGAGGAAGAGGGAGAAAGAGAGAAACATCAATGTGTGATTGCCTCTCATGTGCCCCCTACTGAGGACCTGGCCCACAACCCAGGCAATGTGCCCTGGCTGGGAATCAAACTGGCAAGCTTTTGGTTTGCAGGCCAGCCCTCAATCCACTGAGCCACACCAGAATTTAATTTCTTTTTAAGGCATGGTATGTGTATACTGCATTTTGCCTCTTTATTCATTTGATGATGGACACTTGGGTTGCTCCATTTTCAGCTGTTGTGAATAATGCTGCTGTGAACATGTGTGTACACATACCTCTTTGAGACTCTGCGTTCAGTTCTTTTGGTTATATATCTAAAAGTAGACTTGCTGGGTCATATGGTAATTCCATTTTTAATTTTTTGAGAAACAACCATACTGTTTTCTGTAGCCAGCTGTACCATATTACTACATTCCTACCGACAGTTTTCAAGGCTTCCAGTTTCTACACATTCCTTCCCAATACTTAATTTTATGTTTTTTTTTTTAATAGTAGTCATCCTACTATTGTAAAGTAGTTTCATGGTTTTGATTTGCATTTCCCTCATTTTTAGTGATGTTGAGCATCTTTTCTTACTCAGAACATTTTAACAACAAATCATTTTTAGCTCTTTGAGAGCTGGGACTATGTCTTTTGTTTACCATGGTATTTTTAGGTAGAGTGCATTGTAGGCACTCACATTAATTGAATGTATTATTAATTGAATACTTAGTTTTCTGTGCTTATAACTACTTTTTGACTTTGATCATTTTGCTTTTTGGTGGGGGAAGTATATAGAAATACTTCAGGGATGTTGCGAAAAAATATATAAAGGTAGCCCTGACTGGCTAGCTCAGTGGATTGAGTGTGGACTGTGAACGAAAAGGTTGCAGGTTTGATTTCCAGTCAGGGCACATGCCTGGGTTGTGGGCCAGGTCCCCAGTGGGGGCCATGTGAGAGGCAACCACACATTGATGTTTCTCTCTGTTTCTCCTTCTCTTCCCCTCTCTAAAAAAAAATAAATAAATAAAATCTAATATATATATATATGTAAAATGATCAAATGTAAAATGATTCTGGTAGTGTAATAGAAAAGTCCCATTTGTAAATGTATCATTGCTTGCTGACATACACAAACCTTGATGTCAAGGGAATAATTTTAGCTCTTGAGCAAGGTATGATAGAGTATGTTTTTGAAGGTAAAGTTCAGTGGCTTATAGAGAATCCCCAAATATCACTGACATAAGCAGGATAGCAGTTAATTTCTTTCTTATGTAAAAGAGGAAGTAGGCAGTCAAGGCCAGGACACTGCACAGTTGTTAGGGATTCAGGTGCTAATAAGTGATTGTACCTTTCCTAGGATTGACTACTATCCTCATAGTCCACATGGTTAGAGCTGTAGCCATAATATCCACATTCCAGGTTCTGGTTGTTTTTTGTTTTTAAATTGGTTGTTTCCTTCTTTTGGTTGTGTGAGGAAGTGAAATGTATCTACCCTACACCTCCATGTTATTTTATAATAAGTGTCATCTTAGCTAAAGGATGTGACTATGTACAAGTACCTAGTTTCAGAGGGACATTAATATTATTAGTGGGTAATGGGATAAGTGGACTCACCCTATTGGGTGTTTCTGAGACTCTTTTGAGCTTTTCATCTTATCATTTATTTATATTCTATACCTTTAATATCTACAAAATTCAGCCCTGGCCAGTGTGGCTCTGTTGGTTGGAACATCATCCTGTAGACTGAAAGATCATGGGTTCAGTTCCTAGTCGTGGCACATATCCAGGTTGTGGGTTCAGTCTCTGGTTGGGGTGCATATGAGAAAGCAACCAGTCTGTGTTTCTCTTTCAAGTTGATGTTTCTTTCTCTCCCCCTTCCTCTGTCTCTAGAGGCAATGAGAAAATGTCCTTGAATGAGAATTAAAAAAAAAAATACCTACAAAAATCCTCCTCCTCCCCAAATAGGGTCTTTTTTTCCCTTTCCCCATCTTTCTTTTTAATGCTTTTATCTCTCTACCACTTATTCCCATTTTCATCATTTCTAAGAGCAATTTAGTTCTACTTCTGATGGACTTTGGATAGAGTAAAGGAAAGGAAAGAGGGTAAAATTATTTCTATGTCTATATCTATGTATTATAGGTATAGATACATATATATAGATACAGGTATGGATATCACAAATTGTGTTTTGTTTGGGGTGGATTGAAAAGAATTGGAGAATTCATTGAGAGTAAAATCCTTGGTTAAAACCTGAGACATCACAAAGTTGTCATTAAAAGGTACAATTTTATTATATCACATGACACATACACAGAGGAGAGGGAGATTAGTTGTAAGGAATTGGTAATTGTTTCCTGTGATTGTGGTACTGGCAAAATCACAACCTGTGGGGCTGGCCAGTGGGTTGGAAACTCAGGATTTCTGTCTTATATTCTTGATGCAGAGTTTCTCTGGAAATCTGTTTTACTCTTTAGTCCTTCAGTTGATTGGATAAGGCCTATCCATATTATAGAGGATAATCTCCTTTACTTAAAGTCAGTGGATTATATGCCAGTACCAGCCTGTTTTGATTGCTATGGCCTTGTAGTATAGTTTGATATTAGGTATCATGATTCCTCCAACTTTGTTGTTCTTTCTCAGGATTGGTTTTGCTGTGTAGGACAATTTGTGATTCCATATAAATTTTTGAAATATTTGTTCTAGTTCTGTGAAATACATCATTGGAATCCTGATGGGAATTGCATTGAATCTATAGATTGCTTTGGGTAGTATGGACACTATAATGATGTTAATTCTTCCTATCCATGGAAACAGAGTATATGCTTCCACTTTTTTGTATATTCTTCAATTTCTTCAGTGTCTTATGATTTTCTGTGTACAGGTCTTTTACATCCTTGGTTAGGTTTATTTCTAGGTATTTTATTCTTTTTGAAGCAATTGTGAATGGGATTGTTTTCCTAATTTCCCTTTCTGTTAGTTTGTTATTGGCATATAAAAACAAAGCTGATTTCTGGATAATAAACCCACATCTTTATAGTCAATTAATATTTGACAGGAAGCAAGCACATACAATGGGCTAAAGATAGTTTATTCAATAAATGGTGTTGGGAATATTGGACAGATATGTGCAGAAAAATGAAACTAGCCCACCTTCTCACACCACACAAGAATAAATTCAAAATGGATTAAAGACTTACATGTTAGACCTGAAACCATAAAAATCCTAGAAGAAAACATAAGCAGCAAAATCTTGGATATTGCTCATAGAATTTTTTTATCAGATATATCTCCCCAGGCAAGGCAAACAAAAGAAAAGATAAACAGATGGGACTATATCAAACTAAAAAGTTTTTGCATAGCAAAAGAAAATGTCAGCAAAATAAAAACACAACCCACAGAGTAGGAGAGCATATTCACTGGTACATCTGATAAGGGGTTAATATCCAAAATTTATAAAGTACTTACAAAACTCAGCACCAAAAGATAGATATATGAAGTAGATGCTCAGTGCCATTAATCATCAGAGAAATGCAAATTAAAAATACAATGACATAACATGTCCCACCTGTTAGACTGGCTATCATCAGTAAATCAACAGATGACAAGGGCTGGCGAGGATGTGGAGAACGGGGAACTCTTTTGTACTGTTGGAGGGAATGCAGACTGGTGCACCACTGTGGAAAGTAGTATGGGGATACCTCAGAAAATTAAAAGTGGATCTGCCTTTTGATCCAGGGATCCCACTTCTGGGAATATATCCAAAGGAATGCAAAACACTAATTCAAAAGAACATAAGCACCACTATGTTCATTGCAGCATTATTTACAATGGCCAAGATATGGAAGTAGCCCAAATGTCCATCAATAGATGAGTGGATAGAACAACTATGGGACATTTACAAAATGGAATTCTACTCAGCTGTAAAAAAGAAGAAAATTTTACCCTTTGGGACAGTATGGATGGACCTGAAGAACATTATGCTAAGTGAAATAAGCCAGTCAGAGAGAGACAAATACCATATGATTTCATTCATGTGGAATCTAATGAACAAACTCAACTAACAGGCAAAACAGAGACAGAGTCGTAGACGGAGAGCAGATGACAACTAGTGGGGAAGTGGTTAGGGAGTGGAGGTATGGAGTAAAAAAGAAAAAGGACTCATGGATATGGACAATAGTGTGGTGATTGCTGGGGGTAGGGGGACATAAGAGGACTAAATGGTAGTGGAAAAAAATACAATAAAGTTTAAACTTAACAACAACAAAGTCAGCTGATTATAGACATTAATTACATTTACAGTATAAAATACCTTGACAGCAGTGTGTAGACCAGTGTTTGACCAAACAATTGGGCACCATTGTGTGGTTGGAGAGATTTAGTAGGTCCATGATATATTCAGTATTTAATGGTAGTAGCTGAAACCTGGCTGAGGATGACATTTCTAGAGAAAGGACAGAAGAGGTTAAGAATGAAGCCTGAATGTTATATATAGAAGGAGAGTTATTAGGAAAAAAGTCCCAGAAGAGGAGACTATGAAAGAGTGCCTGTAACTCAAGATACACATATTTGTTATTTTTATCTACAAACCTGGTCCAATTTCACATCCAAGACGAATGATGTCATTGAAGGCATATCTGTAGAAACTGCCAAATGGAGTAAATTTTAGTTTGTGTATTAGTATTCATTTTTTTTCTCCTAATTTTATTCTGTTTTATTCTTTTGATTCTGGGTTCATATACTATGTCATATCTAGAATAAAGAATTTTCCTAGTAGTAAGAGGTGCCTTATTGTCTTCATGGTAGATTGTGATTTTGCTTTTTTCCTACCAGAATGATTACCATTTTGGAAGGGGCCTCACAAGAAAAATGAGTGAATTGCTTTATTTATGATTCCTATTTAATTAGCTTTGCCTAGGCTATTTGAAGATAACAGTGATTTTTTATTTATCCATTTTTAATTTTTATTTTTAAAAAGATTTTATTTATTTATTTTTAGAAGAGAAGGGAGAGAGAGAGAGAAGGAGAGAAGCATTAACTGGTTGCTTCTCGCATGCCCATAACTGGGTACTTGGCCTGCAACCCAGGCATGTGCCCTGACCAGCAATTGAACTGGCAACCTTTTGGTTCACAGGCCAGTGCCCAGTCCCCTGAGCCACATCAGCCAGGGTGACAGTGATTTTTAAAAAAAATGTTGTGCCTATCCAGAAGTTTTCACTGGAAAAGTATCTCTAATGTAAAAACAAATTCTTCCTGAATTTCTTTTTATTTCACAACTACCTTATCAGTAGTATTTATTTGATATCTGATATTTATATGTATGTTTTTCTTGATACTCTGGGGGAAATAAAGAAATAGAGGATAGAAATTAGTTGATCCGAATTAATATTCTAAGAGGAGAGATATTTTTGTGTATGTATAGACAGCATTGGCAATTGCTGTATTTATTTTGCACAGTTGAGAGTAAACTGTTTTCTCACAGATAATTTATTGGGTAACCAAACCAACCTTTTTAAATATCAGAGGGGAAAGAACACTTTATTTTACAGACTTTTTTCTGTATTTTAAAATCGAATATAAAATTTGAACCTTAAGACTTGGGACTATTTTTGTGTGTGTGTGTACTTTTGGGCTCCAGGACTGTGTAAATTTACTGTTTCTGCTTTTGACTTAAGGACTTTTTTGTTTTCTCTCTCTTCTTGATATTAATGGGTAGGAAAAATGGAAAAATAGATGTTTTTAAATAATGGAGGAGGAGGCCATCGGAGGGGGTGTCAACCTGCTGGTCCCTTTCTGGCCCACAGGAAGGCATTGATAGCTAGGCCACAGGGGTCGGGGTGGGGATGGTGATGAGGGTGATGAGCCTTTGGGGGTGGAGAGTTTTCACCTGACCATTTCTTGGGTATGGTTAAATGTGAATCTCAGTGGAGCAGCCTTAAAAAGTCAAGTAGCCTCTGTAGCAGCAGTTGTGGGCCCTGAAGATGGCCAGCCACTCATCCTGGGGAAATAGGAGTGGGCCATTGGGGAGAGGGGAGGTTGTGCCTTTTTATTCCCTGGTCATAAGCTGGTCTCTGGAGATCACTAAAATTATAGTGGGTAAGACATCTGGGCAGGTGTCACTTGAAGATGCCAGCACCAGTGGCACCTTAATTACAAGCTGAAGGTTGTTAAGAAGTAGATGTGCCCTTTACAAACTGGGGATGTCATCTACTGGGGTTACAGGAATAATGAGGTGGAACACAGTATGGCATACCTCTGTAAATATTTACATGAAAAGCAAGGTATAACACAGAAATCTTTTGAAGCTGATAAAGAAAATGTATTCCATATGACCAAAGATACCTCAGTTCCAAGTGAGGTGATGATTCTGCTGTTGCCTGCCACTTAGCAGTCTTTGAGAAACCACAGCCATTGACACTGATGTTGGACCTTTTCAACACAGTCTCTCCCTCTTTCATAGTCATCTTTTGTAGGGCAAGAGCATTCTTTCAGTTCCGCATTCGGGTACAGACATCCCTTCTAAAAGGATGTGGTCCAGTTGTGGCAAATGATATCTTTAGTTTTGCCTCAGCTCTTCCAGAGAGGGAATGTCATGTTCTGTGATAGAACCCCGGCATTAGGAGAATTTGAGCCCATTAAAAAGAAAATGAAAGGAGTTGGGGAGCCTAATTTGAACCTGCAGTTGTTGCATGCCAGTATAGAAACACTTAAAATTTATGATGCCGTGAAGCCAGACAAGATGGGATGCTCTTGTGCTTCATCTGTATGGAGTTGCTGCAGAACTGTGTGAGATTGCAGTCCTGGAATGCTTTTTGTTGTCTGACTATAGAATCACTGAAAACACCATGTTGTAGCCTGGGCATTTTTTGAGAGATGACATGTTGGTATTGGAAGAATATTCCTCCTCTCTAGTTGCTCGTGGCTGTAATATCTCATTCAGATTTCTCTTGGGGCCACAACTGCTGTGTAGTTTTACTCAATGAAATTCAGTCATATTGGTGAACAGAGAGTGTTCAAGAACTAAATGTCAGGGGAGGCACAGAGGTGGCTTTAGAGTTTTGGAGGTCAAGGACAAGGTGTTTCAAAAACTATCCAATATAAACACATGAGGGCATTTTTACAGTTAGCCTCTCTAGTGAAACTGGGATCTATATATTAGGTACTCTGGTTTGACTTTTCTTTTGTGGAGCCTTTCCTTGTGAGATCCTTCCTAGTGGCCTGGGAGGCTCTGTAAGGCCACATCCTATCTTCTAGTGTGTAAGTTGAGTTATTACCATATCTTACCTGTGGTTCGAGTGTGGTCTTGATTATAGCTGTGGAACAATGGCACAGAGAGTCAGAAGGCTTTGGGCATGAGGCATCCCCTTTGCGGATTACGTGAGTCTTAGCCTGATGCTTCACAATGGCTGAGAGCTCAACCCTTCCTTGCTTCTCCACAGCTATAAGCCCCTCTCTCCTGCGTATGTCCCACGTTATTTTATTCCTTCCCTGCTTTCCAGTGAGTGGTATCTTTGAGGTCATGGGGCAGACATGGCAGGCCAAGGTGTGTGTGTGTGTGTGTGTGTGTGTGTGTGTGTGTAGTACATCTGTCCTATGTTGTGTGTCTGTGGAGCAGGCCCTTCTGACTGATATCCTGGAGAGCACATGAATGGTGCATGAAGCACCAGTTCTAGCTGCTGGTATGCTGGAAGCCATCTATCTATATGGTCATTGCTTCCTCTCGTCCTTGCCCTTTTCTTTCCTTCTCTGTTAGGTTTGCCATGTCATCTGGAATAACAGTAGAAATTTTATTTTTGAAAAAAAAAAAAGTTTTCTTCTGTTGAAATCACCTGTTACATTTTTTAGTAAAACTTACAACTTCTTATTTCTCAGGAAAATGATTTTCAACTGTTGTCTTGTTCATGATGTAAACTCAGAGAAGCAAAACTGCTTGTAGAAGAATGTCCTTTTTTGCATGCTAGTAAACAAGCTGTGTTTATTTTTAAAAATTCTATTTAAATAAAATAAAAACAGTAAGAGCATGCTGTCTGATTGGAATAAACAAAGTTTAGTGAATGGACTGGAGTTTGTAGTTATGGGAGAACTTTGGGAATATGTTATTGATGATTGCAGTCTCTGTTTTATATCAAGATGGGATTTGCATTTTGCCAGAGGGGATAAATCAGTAGGGAATCAGATTAAAGCATATCCTAGACAATCTATAATATAGCGAATGGCATTGAAAGCATGTGATAAGTGACCTGCTGTAATTATAAAATCATAGTGCTATAGCTTCTCTAGTGAAAAGTGGAGTCATCTTATTTCAGGGCAGGTTATCAGTTTCCATATTTCTAATGGCATAAAAAATTTTAATTTGAACAAAAGGGGAAAAGTCATAATATTACCCTGTTACCCTATTTGTATAGTTAGTATGTAATCATGGCATTTATTTGTGTGAAAACCAGAAATTAAGTAGATTTCTTGATTTGTATGTATATTTTCTCTTTCATCCAGAAAAAGTATACATTCAGGAGGAAATAATCAGGAAAAGGAAGAATAAGAAGATCAAGATGTGTAGCTCTGTGGCTGCCAAATTGTGGTTTTTGACAGATCGTCGGATCAGGGAAGACTATCCTCAAAAAGAGATCTTACGAGCATTAAAGGCCAAGTGTTGTGAGGAGGAACTGGACTTCAGGGCTGTGGTGATGGATGAAGTGGTGCTGACAATTGAACAAGGAAACTTGGGTAAGTCTGTACTAAGTAATTTTTTTGATTTTTGCTTAGTATGTGGTGACTCTGCATGTTTCAGGAATAATTAGGACAAAGGCATCAATAATAGCCTTAGCATAGTAAGTATTAGCTAATCTTAAAATCTAGTATATTTTCTGAAAGAAATGAAAGCATTGGTATTTATTAAACCCCTTATTTAGGAAAGAATTGGAAGGGGGATTAAAGATAACCTACTAGTTGTCTTCTATTATTACAATCTTAGAGTTTTAAAATACTTGTTATTTAAGGGGGTCCTTTTAATAAATGAGTCAACATTCATGTGATTCTTTTTTTTTAAGATTTTATTTATTTATTTTTAGAAAGAGGGGACATAAAAACATCAATGTGCAAGAGAAACATCAATTGGTTGCTTCTCATACAACATGACCCACAACCCAGGCATGTGCCTTGGTGGGGAATTGAACTAGTGACCTTTTAGTTGATAGGCCAGTTCTCAATCCACTGAGCCACACCAGCCAGGGCTATTTATTCATTTTAGAGAGAAAGGATGGGAGGGAGGGAGAGAGTGAGAGAAACATCCAGTGGTTGCTTCTGGTACATACCCCAGGTGGGGACTGAACCTGAAACCCAGGTATGTGCCCTGACCAAGAATTGAATCGGCAACCATTCAGGTATTAGCTCTTTAAATATTTGGTGGATTTAACCAGTTAAACTGTCAGGTCTTCTGGACTTAATTCACTGGGCTAATTCTGGCTCTTTGGCACTTTTTCTTTATTGCATCAGTAAATAAACCTATCCCCGAATAACAGTTATTTCATATAATTAAAACATTTTAATTTATTCTGGATATTTTTTCTTAAATATTCCCCTGGTTTGCTCTTAGTTAACAATTTGAGAGACCTACTAGGTACAAAGCATAGCACTAGGCATCCTAGGTTTATGTTTTTTTTTCCTTTTATAAAATACTAATAGCTTTATATATTTTTAATTATACAAATGACACAAAAAATACCAAATGTAAAGATTAAATCAAATATCATCTGATATTTTGCCATTCATATATTGATCACACATATAGATTTATAACATACATACTGTTTAAATGTTTTTCACATGTCAAGTGAATGTCATCTGTGTGCCAAGATTACTGTACTAGGCATTGAGAGATGCAGAGTTTAGCAAAATATAATAGTTCATTGGTTCTTGTCTTTTTTAAGCTAAAGGGAAGACCTGGACATTAAAAGTCAAAGAAATAGTTACACATAAGTGTTATAAAAGGAGAGTACAGTGTGATATGAGAGAGTACACCAATAAATCTCATCAGATTGGGAGGTCAGAGAAGGCCTCATCAAGTGACACTAAAACCTGAAGGATGAGTAGCTGTTATTCCAAGGACAGAGTGAGAGGAACGGTATGTACAGTTCCCTTAAGTAGGATTCCTTTACCATAAATTCCTAGAGGAAGAATTACTGTTCATTGCTAAACTATTCCAGAAAGGTAGTACTAATGTAGTACCCTTTTCACGTAGTCTCTCCAGTGGGATTTTTTTCATTTTAGACGATTTAGGATTAGGGTTAGAGTTAGGGTTAATTAGACGAGGAATGGCCAGATTGAGCAGCTTTCTCCTTAATCTTTTGGGAATTTGGGACTGTCATTCCGAACCTAGCTGGACAGTGGGATACATAGTTGGGTACTTGCTTAAGTTAGAAAATAAGCTGTTCAATATTAAAGGAAGAACATTTAGTATCTTCAGTTATCAGGGAGAAATATCTTTTCTCCTAGGAATTTATCTCCCTCCCCCCATTAAAGTAGTAGGTAGCTTTGATTATATTTAGTCTAAATGCTAAATTCATCTACATTTTCATTATTCTTCAGTGAGGTACTTGAATGAAATTTTAGCTTCTCTGCCAGCAACAAGTGATTATACTTGTCTTATCAGAGTGATTTCCTATCCCTTTCCAAAGTAGTTCAGGAAAGTGAAGAAATTGGATTAGTTCTGCCTCTAATGCTTTAAAGTTACTCACATTAAAGGTCAAATTGCTTTTGGAAATGGCTACAGTTTTATACCTGATGTTGAGTAGTATAAATTAGAACATAGCTTTATGAATAAAAGTTACTGTGATAAATTCTAGACAGTTGAAGTGAGTTAAATTAGACAACATGACATTCTTGCAGATACAGGGTGGGGGAAAAGTAGGTTCACAGTTCGTATGGAACATAATATAATAATTAATTATAACACAAAAATAAACACTGTTTTCTCGTATTCACAACTGTAAATCTACTGTACTTTTGCCCCACCCTATAAATAAGCAGGTGGTCCTTATTTATAAGTTGCATGTCAAAATAATTCCCTCGGTTATGGTGTGTGATGAGATAGTGGTGAAGTGTTACAAGTATCCCTGGTCTCTCTGCCCCCTAAATGCTGCTATCAAAGATAACCAAAATTGTCCCACAAAATGTTATTAAATTGTAAGGACTAAATGTGCTGTAGATAACGTTGCTTGTTCATTTCTTGGCCTGTGGTACCTTCTTCCTTAAGTATTTATTCCTTACTCCCCTAGTTTTTTTGCTAACATTACATGGATTTCCATTTGAGAAGTTCCCTCTTCCATGTTGTGTGGTCATGTGTATTGGTGTGTACTTGAGGTGCTTTACATTTATGGAGTCTCCCTCCAGCCCCTTTTTCATGGAGGGAATACTTAAGAAATATCTTTGAATGTCTGTGTTTTAGATTGTATTTGGCCCCAAACAATCCATATGGACAAAGTTATAGTATATAGTTGTAGGCCATTATCCAAATAATCTCCCAGGCTTTCCATCTAGGAAATAAGTAGATTAGTCCTGACTGACTGGTGTGGCTCCGTTGGTTGGGTGTCATCCTGCAAAGTGAAAGGGTGCGGGTTGATTCTTGGTCAGGGCACTCGCCTTGGTTGCAGGTTCAGTCCCTGGTCGGGGTGCTGTGAGAGGCAACCGAATGATGTTTCCCTCTCTTTCTCCCTCCATTCCTTTGTTTCTAAAACATAATTAAAGTCTTTTTAAAAAGAAATAAGTAAATTAAACAGTTATTAAAATAAAAAATTTGCAAAGGAAAATGTACAAAGCAAAGCAACTAGGCTGAAAACTGGTGTAAGTATGGGGTGGGTCTCTTGAGCATGGTATGCTGCCCCATTATGGTCAAGCTAGGCCAAGGCTGGAAGTCTGTCTTCAATTTGAATAGTTTGACTTAAGAATAGAAGGAGAAAGTTTGGAATTTAATGATTTTGGTGTGATGACTTGATGAGACTGCAGGGTTTTTTTGCTTCCTGAACTTCCGGAATTGCTGTTTTGTGTGTGTGTATGTGTGTGTTTGTTTTCCTGAGCCTGGTTTTATCAGCATTCTTTTTTTATTTGGGTCCGTGCACAATCCTCTATCTATACATTAAATTTTTTTCTTGCTCAAATTAGCTAGAGATATTTTAGTTGCTCACATATCATATACCCTGAACTAATACAGAGATACCTTTTTTTTTGGCAAAGAGAGGACAGAAATCAATTAGGACTCATTTTCTTATTGCAGAACGGAGATGTCTAATAACCCATGGTACACAGAGGTGAAACTGGTAATTAATTAAGTAATTACCTTTATTCACTTGGAACCATGGTCTTGTTGAGGATAAAGCTTGGGGGAATCTGGTATGTGTTGCCACAGAAAACTTTAAAAGGGGATGAGGGATTTGGAAGCAGGGGATGAGAATGACCTCCTGAAGGCATTGGGGAACTTAAAGCAAACGAATGAGGAGCTCAAACCTCCAAAATCTTTTTTTAAGGCAAGTAATGGAATTCTGGAGTTTGCGAGTATTTGGTACTATGGGTCCAACCTAACCATCAGAGTATATTCCTGCTGAAAGGAGTCTTGCAGCTATTATACTGCTTAGGAAATTAGCAAAACTAAAGATCTGGAGGGAAGTCATGTGACATACTGAAAAGAATTTGGGATTTAGAACTAGTTTGCTCTAGCTGTCCTGGCTGATCTCTTTTTTGTTTGTTTGTTTGTTTGATCTCTTTATTAAACCAGACCTTTTGCAGTTGGTCAGACTGGTTGTCTTGTTTTATTTAATTATGACTAAATTAAATCTTTTGGTAAGTTCTATAACAAGAGGGAATAATTTTTTTTTTCATTTTTATTTTATCGACATGTTATTACAATTGTCCCAATTGTACCTTCCCCCTGCTTCTCCCTGCTCCACCTCCCTGCTGATAACCCTCCACATGATCTCTCTCCATTTCTGATTCTGTTCCTGTTCTAGTTGTTTTCTTTGTTTGTTTTGTTTTGTTTTGCTTTAGGTTTGGTTGTTGATAGTTGTGAGTTTGTGTTCATTTTACTATTCATATTTTTTATCTTCTTTTTCTTAGATAAATCCCTTTAACATTTTATATAATAAGGCCTTGGTGATGATGAACTCCTTTAACTTGATCTTATCTGGGAAGCACTTTATCTGCCCTTCCATTCTAAATGATAGCTTTGCTGGATAGAGTAATCTTGTATGTAGGTCCTTGCCTTTCATGACTTTGAATACTTCTTTCCAGTTCCTTCTTGCCTGTAAATTTCTTTTGAGGAATCAGCTGATAGTCTTATGAGAACTACTTTGTAGATAACTGTCTGCTTTTCTCTTGCTGCTTTTAAGATTCTCTCTTTATCTTTAATCTTGGGAAATGTAATTATGAAGTGCCTTGGTGTTCCTAGGAAGCTCTATGGGACTCTGAGCTTCCTAGACTTCCTGGAAGTCTGTTTCCTTTGCCAGATTGGGAAAGTTCTTATTCATTATTTTTTCAAATAAGTTTTCCATTTCTTGCTCTCCTCTTCCTCTGGCACCCCCATGATTCGGATGTTGGAACATTTAAAGTTGTCCCAGAGGTTAGTAAACCTCTCCTTATTTTTTGAATTCTTATTTCTTCATTCTGTTCTGGTTGGATATTTATTTATTCCTTCTGTTGCAAATTGTTGATTTGCAACCCAGTTTCCTTCCCTTCTTGGTTCCCTGTATATTTTTCTTTGTTTCACTTTGCATAGCCTTCACTGCTTCTCTGTTTTACGTCCATACTCAATTATTTCTGTGAGCATCCTCATTAGCCATGAAAGAACTTTGAACTCTGCACGTGATAGGTTGGCTATGTCCTCATTGCTTAGTTCTTCTGAAGTTTTGATCTGTTCTTTCATTTGGGCCAAAACTGTTTGTCTTGGTGCACCTATTATGTTGTAAGGATCAGAGCCTTAGGTATTTGCCAGGGCAGGGCAATCCACAGCTGTGTTGTGGTGCTGCATGTGGCGGGAGGGGTCAGAGAGAACAGAATGCTGTTTGCTGGGCTCCTGGCCAGCTCTCAGTCACTTCCTCCGCTACCCGCAAGCAAATTGGGCCCTTCTGGTGCTGATTCCCAGGTGGGTGGGTTTGTGTGCCTTCTAGGACCCTGTGGTTCTCTCTGATGAACCCTCCTGTGAGGCTCGGAGTTTCTCCCATTACCTCAGCCCCCACAGGTTTTTACAGCCAGAGGTTTTGAGGCTTTAATTTCCTGGGCTGGAACCCTGGGTTGCGTGGTCTGTCTCTCTCCCCATTTGTTCTTCCTGGCTTATTTGCATGTGAATGTGGGACCCCCAGTCCACCATCTGCTGCCTTGTCTTGCCTCTCCACCAAAGCTGCCCATCTTCGTCCCTCCTACCAGCCTGAATGAGTGTATCTCCTTTAATTCCTTGGTTGTCAGACTTCCACAGAGTTTGATTTTCTGGCATTTCTCTTTGTTGTTGTTGTTGTTGTTGTCGTCGTCCTTCTCTTGGTAGTGTGAGAAAGGAAAACATGTCTACCTATGCCTCCATCTTGGCTGGGAGTTCTTGGAATAAAAATGAAAAAGCCTACTTTACACTGTGTTAAGGATTACTTGAGATATGTGTAATTGCCCTGGTATGGTATCTGACACATATAAATGATAGTTACTTATTAGTGGCAGGAAAACATGATATTCTTCTACTGTTTATGCGTAGTACTTTTTGACAGTTGTGAAATTGAACGATTTGATTCTCTAAGACTGTTCTCGGAGAGGCACACAAGTGACAAGCCATGACAGAACTTAGAATGATGAATGTAGATTCTAAGCTGAGCTAGGACAAGCCCAGGAAAACTTGTCTCACTTCTTAGAATTCAAGTTTTAAAATTGTATTTCTGTTACAAACACAAGTAGCAGTATTCAAAGCTTTTTTTTTTTAAACAAATAACTCATTTATTTCTGGTAATAATCCAATGAGGTAATTACTGTTATTGTCTTTATTTTATAAATGAGGAAATGAAATCCTAGGTTGGTTAAGTGGTTTGCTCAAGATTGTAAAGCCAGTTAAGTGCTGGAGTCAAGATTTAAAATCAGGTGGTCTGTCTTCAGAGCTTGGGTTATATTTATATTTCTCCTCTTTTTCTGTATACTATACTATACTATACTATACTATACTATACTATACTATACGTGGTATACTATATATTGTATGAGTATACTGTAAATACTCTGCTGTCTCTTGCTTTTTTCTCCCACTGTATTCTGTAGGGTATTTGATACAGATAATCACATATGAAAGTGACAGTTTTCTAGTTTCTATGTTTTTAATTTATTTTTCTTATTTTATTACATTAGATAGAACCTCCAGTGTAATGTTGAATAAAAATGATGATAGTGAATATGCTTGTCTAATACGCGATCTTGAAGAGAGAGCTGCAGTTTTGTTCCAGTAAATAAACGTGATGCTTAATGTTCGTTCTTTTTTTATGTTGAGAAATACCCTTTACCGGGGTAAATTTCCTTCTCTTACTAGTGTTTTTTTTTTTAAGACCACATACTCATCAATAATGGTTAGTTTATTTTTAGCTATTCTAGAGGGTATGAAGTGTACCTAATTGTTTTCATATCCCCACTTACTAATGAAGTTGAGTATCTGCATATATTTGTTTAGGTATCATCACTTGTGAAATGCCTGTTCAAGTCTCTTGTCCATTTTGCTATTGAACTGATTAATTTATTGTACTTTTGTAAGTGTTTCATTTGTGACTTGCCTTTTAACTTTCTTTTTTGTAATTAACTGTAAAAATCTTTTTGATTATAGTTTACATTATTTTGTATTAGTTTCAAGTGTACAGCATAGTTAGACATTCGTATACTTTATAAAGTGTTTCCCTGTTATATCTAGTACTCAACTGGCACCATGCATAGTTATTACAGTATTATTGACCGTATTTTCTGTGTTGTACTTTACATCCTCATAACTATTTCATAATTACCAATTTGTACTTCTCAGTTCCTTCACCTTTTTCAACTGGCCCCAAACCGTCTCTCTGGCAACCATCAGTCGGTTCTCTCTGTGAGTCTGTTTCTGTTTTGTGTGTTCATTTATATTCTTTAGATTCCACATCTAAGTGAAAGCATATGGCATTTGTCTTTCTCTGACTGACTTATTTAACGTAGCATAATACCTTCTGTTGCAAATAGTGAGATTTTATTCTTTGTTACGGTTTTGTAATATTCCATTGTAAATGTATAGCAAAGCTTTTTTATCCACTCGTCTAATGATGGGCGCTTGGGTTGCTTCCATAGCTTTTGCCTTTTAACATTCTTTTTTATTTTTTAAGATTTTATTTATTTTTCTGGACTGAAGGGAAGGGAGGCAGAAAGGGAGAGAAACATCAATGTGTGGTTGCCTCTTGCATGCCCCTCACTGGAACCTGGCCTGCAACCCAGGCGTATACCTTGACGGGGAATTGAATCGGCAAGGCTTTGGTTTGAAGGCTGGCACTCAATCCACTGAGCCACACCAGCGAAGGCTGCCTTTTAACATTATTCATGGTGTCTGGATAAATGGAAAAATTCACTTTTAATGTAATTTAACATCTTACTGCTTACAGTTGATTCTTTTTGTGCCTTGTATTAAAAAATCTTTCCCTGCTCTGAGGTCATGAAGCTACCCCTTTTGTCAGCTTTTAGACAGTATATTGTTTTGGCACCCACATGCATTATTTATAATCTACCCGAAATTCATTTTTGTGTATGATCATAGGCAATGGTAAAGTTTCATTTTCTTTCCATTTGAATATTTGGTTGTCCCAGCACCTTTTACTAAGGGGACTGACCTTTCTTTCTTTTCTTTTTTTTACTTAAATGAATGTTCAAGTACAGTTTTCACCCCCTTACTCCCATTCAAGTCCTCCCACCCCCCCACCTCCCACCCAATCAAGCCCTCCCAACCCCCCTCCCTCCCTCCCTCCCTCCCTCCCATTACCACCCACCCCCTAGCTTTTATCCATGTGTCCTTTAACTTTGATCCTAT